>VZTO01002614.1:0-22194 GCA_013400615.1 Syrrhaptes paradoxus
TGGGTAGCCTTTATTTCCACTGTACATACAGCTATAGGTATGCATTAATTTAAATATAAAAGTAGGCCACTAAATAACTAGCCAATTAGATAATATCCATCACGGGAAAATACTGCTATTAATTAGCTTGTTAAAAAACACCCCTCATGCACATATCCTGAGGATAAAACCTCCTGTGAAAAAGCTAAACAGATATTTAGCTATGACGACTGCCAACTTTTTCAGGTATACAAATGTACTTTTCAGAGAAAATATGGAGAGACCATGCTGAGATTTACTCTTCTTACGGTCACAGGATTCAAAATTGCTTGAAAGGTGTTCTCTTGGCTACTACGTCTGAGTGCAAGTGAGGAAATGTTGCCCAGATGTGTATCGGAAGAGAGGAAATCCCTCTCACCTCACCCCTCTCCAAAACAAGACACTTAAAACACCAGCCAGCTCTGAACAGCCTGTGGACAATCCAACTCACTTGGCATGGATGCAGCTTTCTCCCTTCCTTATCCTCCTTCCTCCCAATTCACACATCTGCCCTTCCATCTCATACTTTCATTCTTTTTAAAGACAGATTTTCATTTTCCTCCTAATTAAGAAAACTATGCAGAAGGATTCACTGACCCTGAGAAGACCCTGTTAACTGTCAAGCCCAGAGTCTGCTGCCTCGAAGAATCATTTATTTCTTGTTATATTTGAACTGTTATTACATCCAGAAAAATGAAACACTAATGATATCATTAATTACTCTGCAAAACAAAATTAAGCTTCATGCATTTTATGTAGAACTTGAATACTCTTGCAAATGCTCCTGGACATGTATATTACCTTAGTAGCATAAACAACTACTTTTCCCAGTTGTTCAAGCTTTCTATAAAATAGACTTGTGTGAAGATGGAGACATCATGCATAAACAAACCTTCACTACACTATAAACTTTCCAGAAAAACTCATGCCTTGTGATTGAAATACAGATTACGCGAACTAAATTTTGACCCCAATTATGCTGGAAATCTGAGCTGCACTTCATAGAGCAAATCGTTGGTTGAACCACACCAGTCAGAATATTTTCACAACATGCAACAATCGTCGTTTTTCAAACACAAAAGGCCAAGATCCATAATGATGATGGTATAAATCTTAGAACACCAAGCTAAAACCTTTCCCAGTTACCAAAACAATTACAATTAATTCCAATATGGATATTTCTTGAACTGTCCAGAGGAAAGTCTCCAAACTAGTTTCAAACAATACTTTTTAATGAATTTTAACAAGAGAAGCAATTTAACAAAAGAAAACAAAACCCCCACAAGTTTATTGTAGTGTTGTCAAACTGTAAATCATTGGCATGCTGTCTCCACCTAATTCATAGGTAATCAGCAAAACCACTTGGTGGAAAAGACACCATGATCTTTGCTCCATATAAATTGAGGGATCTTAAAAAGGCAGCTAGGGCTCAGGCATCATGTGTAGAACTCAGAACAAACACATGTGTTTAGCATCACTTTAACTGTCAAACAGTATCCTGACTGCCTTGATCTGCTTTTCAAAAATGTGTCTTGTGTCATCTGTCAACTCTGCATTGATTTCTTGAATACCCTATTTCTACCTTTTTAGGCAACTGAATCCCAAGTGATATTAAGCTCATAACCTATCAACTATAAGCTGAACCTCTAAGATGTGTGCATTTGATTGATAGCATACAAGCATTAATTACAATCTCATCCGCAATAAAAGATTATCATCGTACACTTTCTAAAGGATGAGAGGATCCCCAAAACCTGAACCTTCAACGCTAAAAAATATTAAGTCTGAAACACCTTAAAAGCTCCATTCTCAGTTTTGTTTTTCAGGAAACAAAATTTTCCTTCACAGCTTGCTTGAAGACCTACAGTAGATCTGTTATGTAAATCTGGTAACTCAGTAGAAAGAACTGTTGTCTTTGAAACTATGGCACAGTTGATATCCTATTTAGCAAGTCTATCCTATAAACCTGCACCAGGATCTCTCATTACAGATAATCTTGCAGTTGCACGCATAGATGATGTTGGCTTCTGTGGTGCTTTACGAGCTTCCCAGTACTATAACCCATTTTACTAGGAAGGGTAAGTTTGTAACACTTGATGAGGGAAGAGCCCTCCTGCAGAAGCCTGCTTGATACAAACATTCAGATTTTTTCATCAAGCACATTTTCTTAATCAATCACGGCATATATAATCATTATATAAAAATGGAAATATGCTTGCACCAGCTCCCCCATAAACGCTAATGTATTGATGTAAAAGCTAAGCTTGACAGAAGCCTAAGAGCATCAAGAACGACATTCCCAGAAATTTCATTACAACTGGCCTTCAGCAGAGGAGGAACACCCCTTGGCAGGGGGGTGCTCATTTGGAAAAGCATGGGCTCTGAAGCAAAAGACGTCTTTTGGGCTTGGCACCAGCCATGGGCAGAGCCACCCGCCTCGGCTGTAGTTCTGAGATGTGCAAGACGGCTAGGAATGCTGCACGTGGGGGTTAAGGGGGACTGCAACGCAGAGATGTATGTCTCGGGGCCATGGGTAAGCATACAGCATTTGGGGTGAGAAATTAAGCTTACTGAAGTGAAATCAGATCAAGAAGGTTCAAACCCAAAATGAGATGCTACACCTCTATTAGTACTATTCATAAAGTCCAGCAGATCAGGGTATCAATGGTGAGCGGGGACCTACAGAGTACATACGCCAACAAGTATTTAATCAGGGCAAGACACAATTTCTGTGGTGAAATTACCAAGACTTCACTGGAGCACCTGTCTGAGAGATCAAGAGTTTGGAAGAGCAAGCCATCTCTGCCCGGTTGTCCGTGTGACTGCTTTCACCCCTGTCACTCCAAACAGCCGGGCACACCTCTCTGCTGACAGCAGGACCCCCAGTGCTTCTAGGAGCCTCTGCTCACAGCCAGGAACGTCTGAGTGAGCTGCTCCCCATCCCCAGCCATGTTTTGTGACAGTTATTTGTACCCAGGTGCCTCCCCAACACAAAGATTGATACACCAAAAGAATACAAACTGCATTCTAGCTTAAGAGGTATCAACATATAACCACCCCTCAGCCATGTCTACATCACAAAGAGGAAAAAAAAAAAAAAAAGAGGAGGGGTATTTCTCCCTCCCTCCCTTATAGGAAATAGAAATAAGTGGAGTTAGGCTACAAAGGTGAGAGCTTTTCTTTCTGTGCCTGGCGGCTGCAGTTTTTCCCTCGCAGCATATAGTCTTGTTCAGTTTCTTTCTCTCCTAGCAGTGAACTAATAAACAAGAGCTGGGCCTCTGTCTTTTCACCAAGGGAAAAAGAGAAAGGTACTTCTAACAAAAGGTAGACGCTTGTCTTGGTGCCAAGAAAAAGTGTTCATGCCCCATTAAACAGAGGGTAGATTCCTGTCTCTCTGGTTCTTTTGTTTGTTGCCTCAGATTGTTAAACAGAGCAAGGGCACTCCTGCTTCCAAGCACCTGCATTTAATTGCAGCTTATTGCATTCCCCACAGGGAGGCAGGAACAGCTGCAAGGGAACACTGTACTGATGCAAGAGCAGAAAATAGTTCTTTTTCTTCCTGAGCAGGAAATGTGCTCTCTTCTACAAAAAGCACACTACTCAAAAGAGAAATCATTAGGAAAAACAACTAGTACTGCTTGGTTTTCTTGTTTTCTTTCATTTATCTTTGCTCAAAGTTAATAAACTGCTATTATAAAATAAAATTTAAAAAATAAAATCAAGACTCTATAAAGAATCTACTTAGAACTCACTTTTCAAGAAAAATAATGTTTTTGTGTTGAACAACCTGCTTATCAATTGAAAGATTTCCCACAAAGCCTTGGCAGATCATCAAGTCTTAAATTTAAAAGTGAACATAATTCAGTAAAATTCATGCATAAACTAAGTTTAGGACTATCTTCTTGAGAAGAATAAAAAATAAGGATTTGTCTCCATCCTGCACAGTGTTTAACCTCTTGTTTATGGAAGGTGTGCAATGAAACTCTGGGAAAGCATATATATTTTTCCCTTCATGATAGCTACATTTGGTCCATCCTTATTTCTAGAATTTGTTCCATTTATTTGTCTTCAGAACAGAATATTTCAATAGCTCTCCACACAGCGGTTATTTTTTTTCGGGTATTTTTGATGGATTTGTCCTTGGTCCCTTTTAGAAACTACCTAGTATGATAAAGAATGCTAAAAACACTTTAATAACTATATAAAAACACCTTAATAACTATACCAAGCCCAAGACCCCCAGGCTGGCCAGCAGCTCCTGCTTCCAGCTTGGGAGGATCTCCATCAGTTGACGGAACAGTGAGAAAATCTTCCTAAGACAAGGAGGGCTGGTTTGAGAGATCCACCAACTTAAAGAGAGCAGAGGAAAACAAGAAACCCTGTCCCCCGGTTTGATGAAAGTCAGCAGAAAGCAAGGCACAGCAATGAAAGGGACTACCCCTGCTCATCTCACGCTGAAAAGCCAGCAGGAGAGCTCCTCCTCATACATTAAGTTCCCAGGGCTCCCTTTGCCTAACTAGGTCACCTCTACCAAAATCAAATGGAAACAATAATCCCAGGGTTTGGGAGCCGTAGGGGCTCCCAGCACGGTCACAACAGCTCTTTTAGACTGCAAATGTTTTCCAGGTCCCAAGATTTGAAACAAAAATTTGCTTTCTCTATATCATCTTCCGTACCCAGAGGCAGCACAATAAGGAGTATAGTCACAGCACTGCTCTCTGCCCAGGCCTTCTAATACAATAGAAGGGAAAGAATAGTTTTTGTTTCTTCACATACCACTCTACTGCCTTATTGAATCAAGAAGTGGCAATATTCCTTTCTTTTTTTTCCCTAAGTACTAAAGAAATGGAATATTTAACCTCCCACCTGTTTCCCCAAAATAAAAAGAATAAAAATGGAAATGTTTTCTTATGCTCCTTGAAGTTCACCGGATTTAAGCAGACTGTAATATCCAGGTTTGGTTACTTACGCGCACTGCATACTTCCTGCTATGTTCCAACTAATTTATTTTAGACGACTAAAATAGACTTGCTTTTAGTCTAAACTATAGACTAAAAAAAGTCAATTAAAAAAGCCAATTTGACAGTCTCAGTGGCTGAAGCCTTTGACAGAATAGGCACAAGTCAAAGCAGTATTCTTTCCCTACCTTATTTATTTGCACCAGCCTTAACTTGGAGACCCCTATTTTCTATTCAAGAGCAGCTCAGCTTTGGTCATCCTTCTAGTCTTTTGCCTTAGATCTTGCAACAACAGGGAATTTTCGGATGGAAGGAGTTTCCACTTAGAAGACAGAATATGTTATCACATGTGCAGGTTAAGCAAAGGAGAATATAAATACTCCATACATAGTGCTACAGTCACAAATGCTGGGAATCAACATATCTCAGGGAATCCATCTCCTCCTTCTTCCCCTTATCCTCCCCTGCCCTCCAGTCTCAAATGTTTCACAAGAAAGCTAAGATGATGTTGACTGCTGCTTGTGTTCCCCCCTTGGATGCCTAACCCCCTTGCAGATCAAGATCAGAAACCGTAAGACTGCCCTAAACATACAAACATACAAAACCAGCAGTACATCTTTCCTGTTTTTCCATGTACATTTCAGAAACGACATGAGTTCAGGAAGGACTATTTCCTCATCTCTGCAGAGGCATGGTGATGAGCCTGCCCAGCTCCCCTGGCTAACGTCGCCGTGTGCTCACACACAGGCAGGACCTGTTGTGATAGGACAAGGGGTAAGAGTTTTAAACTGAAAGAGGGTAGATTCAGACTACATATACAGACAAAATCTTTTACTATGAGGGTGGTGAAATACTGGAACAGGATGACCAGAGAGGTGGTAGATGTCCCATCCCTGGAAACATTCAAGGTCAAGTTGGATAGGGCTCTGAGCAACCTGATCTATTTGATGATGTCCCTGCTCATTACAGAGGGCTTGGACTAGATTACCTTTAAGGATCCTTTCCAACCCAAACCATTCTATGACTTTATGAGCTAACAGGATTTCAGACAAGGATTTTATTTTAATTATTGTGACCAAGAGCAAGAATCCTCACTTGCTACAACATTACCACCAAAGTAAAATATTCTTAGACTGCTGAGGGCATATGAGTTTAAGTAAAGCTACTGTATGAACACCTTATTTTGTAATTATCTACATAATGAGAATTGGATGAGATTTCTACCAATTCCATTCATCACATTTGTATTCGTAATTGTAAGGTGACACTTTGCATCTCTTCTGCTTACTTTCTATTTGCCACACTATTTTTCATATTGACAAGCCATGTCTTGTCAGATTCTATGAATATTATCTACACACTGGTTACACACATTGACAATTTTGAATAATTATTCATAAATCATGCTTTCCGCTGTTAGTCAACTAGTCTCTTTTGTTCCCAACTTCTTCCCAGTATCCATGGCTCAGGTGTCTAAACCCTTGAGATTATCTGAGGCTAAGAAAAATAGACATTTATTTGGCACTGAAGCAAGAACAGTACATTCTGCCAATGTATGTTGGGGGCAGCAGCTCCACACCCACAACATTTTTTTTAGTCAGAATGAAATGAATCTGTGTATATGCACACATTATTAAAATATAACATTTAGAATTTATCCAATATCTAACTGCCTGAACAGCAAATGGAGCTTTTATTGCCCTCTGTAATAGGATATCTAGATAACTATTTTAGTTTGTTTGTGTGCCTGCCAATATAGAAGTTGACATAACTCAATCTTTCAGATTCAATGATTAAGTTAGTTGCATATTATATCTTGACAGAAACTCCCTCTCCAAAATATCATTTATTGTGAGGGTGCTTTTGCTTGTGTGTTTTTCAGAATGTTGAGTTGAAGCAGAAAACAATTAACATAAATCTACAATCTACATAAAAGTAGGGAAAGGTACAGTATTTCCAGCACATATGAGAAATGAATGGCAAGTGAGGAAAACAGTGACGGATTTCTTGGCTCTTACAGAGGACCAAGGAAAAGCAGCATGTGCATGTATGCTTTTTGACAAACACATTTAGACCCTTAGTACTGTACCAAGTTACAGAGCTGGAGGGAACAAACATGAAGAGACTAAAGCATGCCTACATTCTTCCCTCTCAATCTTCACATAACCTGATTTACACCACCCATACATATCTGTGCTTTTTATTGAGTGTATATTCATACAACTTCCTTATTTTAAAAGCTCATTTGCATTTAAAAATAGGGTAAAATATTCAAAAATCTGACGTTTTAGACAGATTTTTGAGTGTGTGAATAGCTGTACTTGCAAACTTGCACCCATGAAAGATGCCCTGAAACTCCTCAGAGAACTCCAAACTTTTCTCAACACAAGGATAAAAAAACCCCAAAACCCTTACCAGGTACAAATCTAGCGACTAGTAAATTAAATGCACAGAACTGTCTTTCCCTGAAGGATAGTGCTTTCACTGATGTTTCAGAGGTA
Source organism: Syrrhaptes paradoxus (assembly GCA_013400615.1). NCBI lineage: Eukaryota > Metazoa > Chordata > Aves > Pterocliformes > Pteroclidae > Syrrhaptes > Syrrhaptes paradoxus. The sequence continues at coordinate 7,478 of VZTO01002614.1, forward strand.
CTTTAGCAATAATCCCTTTACACAGGCATGCAGATTCATTTTTACAGATAATATATCCTCTGGAAGTCTCAACTTAGGGCTGTCTTTTCAGAAGCCAAAGGTTAGTATTTAAGATTTCTACAACAAAAGATCAACAGGTGACAGTGATTAGGAACTATCTTCATGTTTGCAGTTGCTGATATGAATGTTTTAGCTGAAATAGTAGTTATGCATCATGTGCCTTACATATATTCATTGGCATTTTCCCTTTTCTTTGTATTGGCTGCAGTCTTGCTGCCTTTTCTTTCATTTTATGCCCTACCTCTTCCATCTGTTGGCTCTTTATCTCCATCTAACTAATGAAGACCTCTCCATTTCAAAAGCTTCAGCTGTGACAGGTAGGCACTTATTTTAATCACTTTTCATTTGTGTCCATTCGGACATAACTTTGCAGTGCAAGAACTTGGGACTACAATTAGTCAGGAACCTATTGCATAAAACAGATCTCTTTTAAAAAACTATTTTCTTTAGTTTAGAAGAGTTAATGGATTAAATATTAGGTTCAGATAAAATGAATTTTCAAATAGGAATAATACTGTTCAGCTATGATTCTGCTAAATTAGTTTCCTACCAACACCAGGCTATTCTGAATGTTTGGATTTATTACACCAGAACTATGTTTAAAGCAACACACAAGCTGCTCTTATTTATTGCATATTGCTCGCCCTAAAGGTCAGCCCACGCTGGTTCCTCTTGTGCTAGTTTAAATAAAGACACTGGCTGTATCAGTAGAGCCAGTTTTAGCAAGGCTATACAAAAGATCTAGCTCAAACACATGCAAACATGAGCAAATTTAAGAAATTATATGTAGGAAATACATTGTGCTACCTCTGTTAGGGGGCAAATACATTACTTTTAACGTACAGGGAAAAGGCATACCGAAACTTCTCACATATTAAGGAAGACTAGCAACATTATTTTTGTGTAATAGTAAAATAAAAATGCACATTTAGAAACAGAACTAACCCATATGTATTCTCTACATAGACACTTGTAATACAACACCAAATTTAGTCAGACTATTTGCCAGTGTATTTGGTCGGTTACTTAAAAGATCTCTTCCTTTTTTACCAAGAGTATTTTTTGACGTGGATAGAATTAAAATCAGACTGCAAATACAGTTCATCATATAATTCATTCTAACATTCCACATGTTTTGAGCATAACATCAGAATATCTATTTCTTTCGTAAAGGTCCTTCGTGTTTAATGGCTTCCTTCTCTTTTTATATTTTAGTACATCAAATCTTAGTGATTGGTTACTTTGTTCTCTGTCCCACTGGGCCTGTTATCTGTAATTAAATATAAGCCTCCTTGATATTAGTAGTGCGCTGATGGATTGTTGCTTACCTACCAGGCAGCACTTAGAGAAATGGAGGTCCTTGAAAGCAAACAGCATCAGAGCATAAATCAGCTAGAATGAAGACAGGAGTGAATATAGATTTTGTGGGAAGAATGCTCAGGAGATTGTTCTTCGAAGTCCACAGATTGGAGATTACATCCATATTGATTTATTGTCAGACATTTATTGATCATTGGCTAAATGACTGTACGGATAAACATATGTATCTTTCCACTTCTGCCACTAGACCTAACCTTACTGAGTATGCAAAACTAAAAGCATAACCCTCTCTAACCTAAAATGTTGATTAAATGCTGCACGAAGGTTTGTGCAGTACAAGGAATCTGAAAGAGAGCACAAAAACTCACTCTACCTACTGCTCCCATAAGAACAAAGAAAAACCTGATCAAAAATATTCCAGGTTTATTTTCAACCTTTTAAGTAAGCACTTCTGTGACTACCCCTACAATTCTGAAATCCCTTTGCTACATTTCTTGTAACGTCAGACACACGTTAAAAACAGAAAGAGGAAAAAAACCACAAATCCACAGCTACTTACAGTTTTCAAACTACAGGGCATTGCTATGAAAATAGATACCAGAGAAGACAGACAGCTTGCCTGATGAGTAGGAGCTGTCAGCAAATTCCTAAAATTGTTTTCAGTTAGTCTTCTCAATTCACACTCTCCGGTATCATAAAAAAGTTCCTCTGTTCTAGGGAGCTAAGAGATAGTTTACTACAGCTCAGTACAAAAACTTTTTCAAGTAACTAAGGTCAGATTTTTCTTCAGATAGGAACACTTGCTTCCATTTGCAAGTTAAGATGCACGTAGAAATATGAAATGTGGATATGATCAGCCCACAGATCTGTTTTCACAGCATGTGTAAATCCAGTCTTTCACAGACACAACTCTCCAACTTAACAAAACTTACCTTCAGTGTAGTCTGCCATTTACAACACATTGCTGGGGTGAAATTCCCTATTAAGCTACACTGACTTAGTTCTTGTACTTGCTCAAGATTAACCAATATGCCAGCAAAATTAGTAACAATTATCTGAATATAAGCTTACCTTCTATGAAGAGAAGGAGAAGAGGAGCTCTGTAATCTATCTGTAGAAGAAAGAACCAGTTAAATACAAAGATGAAACCAGCAATTGGTGAACTAGCAGTCTAATTTGAATAACATAGCAGATTTGCAGTGGACATCAATAGTTTTCCACATTCTAATAAACAGAGAGGTTCATCTGAGCTTAACCTTTGCTAATCAACACACTTACACTTTCAGAATAGAAAATGTTATGCAGATACTCGGTGTGCCTCCGATTACCAATGCCCAAGATGGAGATCTCCTATCTGTCGGTCTCCTCCTACCCAGCAGCAAAACATTTGGTGAAGAGAAAGACCAGAAGCTTCTGCAACTTCCAGGCTCTCTCCCACCACAACCCTTCCCTGGTTGGTAGGAGTGCCTGAATTTAATAATTCCTACTTCAGAAAAATAGGACAAACCCATTAGAAATGCCTCTACTTCACGCACAATCTTTCTTGCAAGGAGTTTTTCTTTCTCTCAGCCCATGATACCTTTTCCCTGATCACTGGGGAAGTCCTTCAAAACCTGTTGCTGGAATAAAATTCCCTGCACTTCTCTGAGCCATCTGGCCTCCTGATCTTTCTCTAGTTGCTGCAGCTTGTAATTAGTCCCAGCTGAACATGTAGTCAACCTCCTTTAACACTCAGAATCACATGGGGCATATACATCTCATTGCAGGGCATGGACCAATATATACAGACTGAAAGCCGATTTCTATTATCGCCCTTTTTTTCTTGTCTTCAGAATCTATACGAAGAGGATTGGCTTGGAAGTTCAGAGGCGGAAAGAGTACACATCACATTTTATGATACAGTAAAAATGAAGAAAACACCTATGTTTGTTATTAATTCAAAATTCTAATTAGCATATACTAACGCTTTTTCACTGGAAAAATAAACCATTAACTGTGAAGATAAAATAAAGACTTATTTGCAAATAGCAAATATTGGTTTGGTAGAAAATTATGTCAGAAGCCAAAGGTTAGAATTTATTGCTAGAAAGACTTTAAATTAGGATGTGTTAAGTCGAGAGAAATTGTGCTGAGCTGGAACTGAAAATGTACCTAGTGATATTTAAGGTTAACTTAATGTGCAATACACCACCAGAATGAAAATACCCAGATTAACTATATTATCAGGAACACTTTGAGAGAACTGCAGAAAATGAAATACTGAAAAACAATGATTACTTTGGAACAAAAAAGCCCATTGCTTATATTTTATTTTATGAAAAAAAAAGCAAACTAATGAGACTGTATAAAACTATATTTTCATTTCATGGTTATAGCTCCAGTGAAATGTCTAAACCAAAACAAATTTTGTTCATTGTTGTTCATTATTTATGTTGTTATGAGAAACCAAAAACAAAGTTGGTTTATAAGCACTAATGCAAATTACTCTCAGTGCATCCATATACCTGTACTATTAGAAGTGTGGACAACTCATAATAAATAATGTGATTATTTTTTTTTTCACATTTACTTCACCACCTTGAGGCTATAACGTAGCAGTTTGAGTGAAAAAGGAGAAGGAAAACAAAAAGGAGAGACACAGTCCTGAAGGAGGGAACAGAAATGCGGATGTCAGTCATTCCCTGACCATTGGCTACACTTATCCCTATACCTATCTTGCCTCTTGGTAGCGTTATTTGTTTCCCATCGTTCATAAGAGCTTAATTTCAACAAAGCAGAGGTAGAAGGTACCTGCACTGGATGCACTTCAGAATAACATGCTGGGGAATGTTTCCAGGTGCCTTCCTCCATGAAGGAAATCTCAGCTCCGGGTTGTGGGCAGGGGAAGTGCTCACCCTTGGCTGGCTCTGCCTACATTCTCCTTGGAGGGATCACCTTCAGCCATTAACATGGAAACCTGGCCTGCTTCTCTCATTCTAAGTGTGGACGTTTTTTATGGCATTTATGTATTTTGGATACCTTGAGCTGCATTTCACATTATACATGGTGATCCTGGTGTAATTACAGTGATCTATGGTAGAGATTTCTGGACTCTCAGGTGCCCCACTGGGAACCCATGGGGAGCCAATTCCCAGCAGTTCTGAGGCCAGCAATACCCACTGTCTGCAGAAGCCTAGAGACTGAAACACATCAAGTGCCTTGAAGAGTAATGCTGTGCCATCACCTAGGATGGACGAGACCTGTTTTTTTTGGTGGCCGGCACCCAGCCCTCCTTCATTGAGAGCTTCAAATGCCACCATCACTCAAAGGCATCTGAATTAGTATCTCTAGATTGATGCTATGAGTCCTCAGCACTCACTTGGGTCAAGAAAGCAGAGCATTGTCTCAGGCATGGCTGGATACTCCACAGTGTTACCGAGACCCAAATAGCCATAACTACATTTAAAACAAAACACAAGAAAACCACTTCTATTTTAGACCTTGCTCGTAAGAGCCTCAAAGAATAACATAAAACTACAGATGGCATAGAAGGGTGGTTTGATGAAGATACTGACCTGCAGCCACGTGTCCCTAGTTCTGCTCCTGGTTTTGCAGCTGACTTGCAGTGCAAGCCTAAATGAATCGTTTTTATCACTTTGTGCCTTTGTTTGCCTATCTAATAGATAAGGTAACTGAAACTTGCTTTTCCTTTAGATGGATGGAGGAACAGCAAAATGTACACGTTGAGAGCAAAAAAACTCAAGCGCGAAGCTGAGCACAAAAGGCCACAGTCTGATGAATGCCTTCCTCGGTAAGATCTTGGTATCATTTCTTCATCCTTCTAAATAACTATAATAAACATAATATAATTCTTCTACAGAACATTGCACTTGATGATACCATTTGGTACTGTAATTTCTGTGAAGATCTGAATAGAATCCTGTCAATTTTGGCTCTGACAAAATGAGGCTAACAGCTACCAATCAATCACTTCTGCTCAGATTTTCTAAAAAAAAAAAAATACTATAGACATACATTACAAATAGGTAGAAATATTGGTAAGTAGGTATTAGTAACCTGAAAAGATTTTATTGTGAAGACCTTGGAAGCATAATATAAAAACCAGCTATACCTGCAAAAGTGTTTCATACTGGGGAAAACGTTTATGTTCTGCTCTTTCACAGTCAAGTTTATAGCCTATGTGTTATCATGTGGCTAAGTAGTTTTCTCACTGTTAATTTCTTACTCTTCCTTCTTATTTGAATGATAACAGCTGGGAATCCTAGCATATTATAAGCTGCCAATCTCTTAGGAAGCTGCAGTTACAACCATTAAGTAAACATCAGTTATTAAAATTAAGTCTTTGGCATGCTGAGAAGCCTGCGTTTTTATTTCGATTACAAGTAGATGTGTTAAAAACGAGGATGGTGTGCTCCTTTGCTGCTGCTCACTGCTCCTGCTAACTGTAAAATGCACTGGTTCTAGTAGTTCAAGCTATCCATCCCATGATGACAATCAGAACAGTTTGTTGTTACAAAGAATTATGTCTGGACAAAATATGGTTTTTGTAAAATATTCTCTCTATTCTACTAACATTTTACATTATTTATATTGCAATAATGTTTTATATAAATACCTGTGTTTCTTTTAATGATTAAATGAGATTTGGAGTTGACAAAGAGGGAGAGAGACATATAGATACCTTTGGGGAGGGAAAAACCATACTAATTGTAGAAACTGTATCTAAGACCTTGATAAAGCTACAAATTGAGGAAACACACAAAGCAGGAATAACAGCTAGATGGGACTGAAACACAGTAAAGACGACATAAGGAAGAAAGACAAGTTTAGGTGGACAAACTGCAGAAAGACATAGCTAAATTAGGTGAAGGAAAATGTGAGTGGAATATGACTCTCCATCATATCCTGGGATTAGATGAGAGTCTGACCAAAATTGAAGAAGGAAATGCTAACAATCTAGCTATAATCAGTCAAGGGGTATTAACTAAATGAATTGTCAGTTTCACTTGTTCAACCAAAAAAATTAATCTTTGAATAAGTCAAATCTGCACACAAATTATTTGAAAGAAGAACTGAGTTTTGGCTCTTACCCTCTAACAATCACAGGAGATCAGTTCCTTTTCTCTGTCTGCACACACACATAGAAAAGGTTGGGCCAAGGGTCATATTAAAAGCTTAGAAAACAATATTGACAGCAGTTTCCCTCCTGTTTCTGCACAGTATTTTATACAGCAATATAATAAATACAGTTGTACTTTTATATATATATAGGCAATATTTGGTGGTAAAGTTAAGACACATTTGCAGCCTAATTAAACCACAATCATATTTTCTTAACTCTCATATGTGATGTGCTTCAAAATTGCCAAGCCTTCGTCTGGCATTTCTGCTTCAAAGCATTGCACAAATTAACTGAAAAATAGACAGCTGCATTGTAAGTTTGACTGAACACAACTTGTTTTATCCATTTGTTTTTTCATCTGCATTCCTTTTTTTCTTTTTTTTTAATCCAACACACAAACACAAAGATGCCCGGTATATGTGGTACTAGCTGAAAGTCCTGTTGTACCTCAAGAAAACCTTGTTGATCAATACCAATTCCATGTAACTTACTGTGCATTCTTTGATCCTTCTCAACTAGTTATTAAAAAACCATGTCCTTGTGTTAGTCATCTACACATAGAATTGCTGGGTTTGAATTCTGCAATAATGATACAGGCACAGATAGCGTGGAAAGGAAAACATAATTCCATCTGGACAAATAACACTGATTGACAGAGTTATTTTTAAAAACTCTTATCACTTAGGTTTTCGTGTGTAAAATGAGATAACAGATCTTTTCATATTTCTTTTAACTGAGAAACACTCTCCAAGCCCAAAGAGACCATGTTTCAATAAGTAATTCCAGACTGATGTATCTGCACTGCAATTACTCACAGTAATTTATAGTTTTGTCAGCTATGCGTTACAGGGTATATATGAACTAGAACCAGATGATGGACTATCAGCAAAAGTATAAATATTGTGTTTATCTTGAGAGTTTTCAATAGATCTGTTTGCTAAGACATTCAGACTGGAAGCAGAAGAATTTAAGGATGAACTAGAAGCTCCCTTCAGATTTTACTGATGTAATGTAGAGTGAATGAGAATGTGGCCCTGCAAGAGCTGCACAGGGAGTGCGTGAAGCACTGTTGACACCAGCCACATCTTTACACAGCACACCAGATGCTGTCAATCAGAAAGTCCTAAGGAGACACAATATATAATTTCCACACTCTTTTTTTTTCCTATTTCCTTTAATAGGTCTTGATTCAAATAAGAAATCATTCTCAAGTGAGCAAGTGAATTTTCCTTTTCCACCTAACAGTATACCTGCATCTAAAAAGTGAGGATAACAGGTCCTGTCCTGCTCTCTAAATAAAATGCTAGACATTTATTTGAATAGTAATGTAATTTCAGTGGGTTACCAAGCAACTCTGAATCACCTGAAACCTACATGTACAGAACCTTCATATTTGTTAGTGGTGTTAGAGAGTACCTGTGGGGTTCCCTGGGGTTAGGTGCTGTAAAAAAAACCCCAACAGAACCTAAAAAAATCCTTGAAAAAGCTTGTACTCCACACAGAGTAAGAAAAGCACCAGAAAGGACTCACAGTTAAACTACTGTGAATGGGTTTCCTGATCAGATAGGAAGAGAGCTAAATCTTGTGCCTCCTTCTTAGACACTGATCATTCCTACCTTCCATGTACTGAAAAATGTTTATTTCTATACGTTACAAGCCTGTTGAACTGGAAAGCCTACTAAAAACAAACTTTTAAAGGAAAGAGATTTGACGAGAACCTGAAAAACTGTGTTGCGCTGAAGAACTAAGTGCAGAATATATCTGATGTACGTTGGCTCATCAGATATACTATGAATCACTTATAAAAGAAGCCTTTGCATTGCTGCTGGGGTATTTTCTACCATACATTTGTCAGCTCCGTCTGACATACTTTTTGGAAATGTTTCTAATTTGTATGAAGAAAGTATATGAAATCACTGTGCATATTGTTGTTTATTTTTAATTTTCTATGGGTTATAAAACGCACACTGAGAACTGAACGCAAATCGTTTCCTCTTCAGTGTTGCTGAACAAGATATCAGATTCTTAATGAGGAAAAAACAGAACATCAGTTTGTTATGCATCCTATTCATGAGTACATCCAGAAAGGATGAATAGATGGCTGACTGTAATAAGGAATAGCTAATGACACACAGCACAGCAGACATTTTCATTATACATCACTTCTCTTCAGTTACCAAAACTATAGATTAGCAATGATGCCGGGAAAAGGAACACACCTGACATTTTGGTGCGTGATTCAGTTCATACAAATGAGCTAATTTTCAATAGATGGTTGCAAGCTCAACAGAACTTCCTGAACATTTTGCATTTTCAAGTTAGAGATACAGGGAGCAAAAGTATAAATTCCTCTTCTTTGCATTTAGTTGACAAAAAAACCTGTGAAAAATACATATATATAATTCAAATGAAGGGAATATGATGAACAATAAAAGACAATAACAATACAACACATTCACTGTAAATTACTCTTTTTGCCTCTAACAGTCCTAACAAAGGCCCTCGCATAGCACATGAAGATTTTCACCACAATAGAAAACCCACTGAATTGGGGGGTTTTGTTTGTTTTTAACCTGCACCAAAGTAAAACACGCTTACATAAACTGATGGATCAAGGTTCATATTTTCTAACAGAGAGTTATTTTTATCGCATAATTTGATTGTGAGTTTCACTATATGTTTATAAAGTATCACAACCATGACAAGACTAACTCCTCCTTTAACCTTGAAGAGTTATATTTACTTTTGATTCTCAGCTACAGTGATTGTTTTGATACAGTTAAGGAAGCAAATTTTCCTGAATATGAACATAAAAGACAAACTACTTGTGCTAAATATGCAAAAGGACTTCTTAACCATGCACCTCTACCCCATCCTATCCGCCAGACACCTTCTTTTCTTCCTGCGCTCACATCAAATATGATCATTGTCAAGTGCACAATATGAAGCCCAGGGCTATGCAATCTTTCCTTTGCTGACCTTTGCAAAACTGGTTTATAGCCTCTCAGAGGAGACTGAAATTGGTCTACTGGGACAGAGAGAAATATCTGGGGTCAGAATACGCTTTCACTCCTTAAGAAAGCATTCTGTACAAACCATGTGAGAAATACTTCAAAAGGGGAAGGACGTCTTTTCTTCCCCTCTCTTATTNAGTTTTTCCTCCTATAGTGCACAAAAATATAATAAAAATAAGCTGTTTCAGTCTTGTTATGTAAATGGGGATTGTTCATGCACATGCAGTGAATCTAACAGAAAAATAATTCTATTCAGACTCCACAAAAAACTATTAGAATCTTAATTCACTATTAAACTGTTAAAAATTATTTACTGCAGTGTTCTAAATGAAACATAGTATAGATATCTTATTCCATATACACTTCCTTTATTTTAAGTATAAGGAATTTGATTCTGCTTTATAAAGAAATTAACAAAAGGTAACAAGGGATTATGATGTCTTTCATAAGTGGACAACTGTTTTAACCATAGAGTGCAAAGGGACAATGAGCTGCCTATTTTCTGGACTGTAACATCTATAACACTGTCTCTTAGTGGTCTTACGACACTTCACACCTGCAACATGTTCATTAATTATTCATATACAATTTATAAATAGAAAAGAAAAAATATAAACTAATCATTTTCTTATTAAGGTTGCCATATCCCCTTGCACAAAAATGAAATGGATATAGGAAGCAGGAAAGAAAACAATGAAAAACTTTTGGAGTAAAGCTATTACAGAAACACTACTGATAATGCAGATGACGTACTTGCTCACTACTTTGGAGTGACTACCTAGAAAGCTGTATAGAATAGGCTTCTGTGGAAGCTACAGAGGAAGAGACCAAGTGACCATCAGATTTATGCAGCTACAAACTGAGAGTGAGCTGAGTTTTGCCAAAATTTAAGATCTCTGAGCAGTGGGGCTGATTTCTCATTAACTCTGTTTTACTGCATAAGGAGGCTTTGGGATGACCCAATATAACGCAGCTTTAAAAGCATACAAAGCTGTACAGCTTTATTTTTCATTCTAGCCTCTCTTTTTTTTCCACATGTAATACCTCTGAGAACAAAATTCTGTTAATGTTCTATTACATTTTTAATGAAGAATAATAAACTGTTAAATCACACATCAATCATTTTACTGCATCCTTAATGTAATGAATTAGTAAACTCTTTGACAGTTCTGCTCTTACTATATGAGTAGAAAGTTGCCAAAACATGGCTGATAAGTGAAAAAGGAGCAATCCATATACCAGACTACATCTATTAATGTCTGACTACTGTCTGGTTACTAAAACAAGACTAACAGTCCATTGTTTCAGGAATATACAAGCATAACCCAGTAACAGATGTAAAACACAAGCAGTATCATGAGACACTGCATCAGAGATATATTTTGAGATGATTACTATATTTTTCCTAAATATGCTTATGTAGCTCAGTTGTCTGGTTTTTTTTTTTGATGTAAATGCTTCTCAATAATAAACTAAAGGAGAACCCAAACAAAAACATGAGATCCAGCCTGCTTCCTTCTGAACTTTCGGCAAGTGAGAATCTTGAATTAATCTCTCTTATGAATGCTATGAACCAGGTCCATTCCTATTTGCCAAACTAGAACTTTAAAACTAAGCTCATGAGAAATTCACAAATGTTAGCTTGAACATAAATCTTGTTTAGAAGTCTGCAACCTACTTTCAAAGCTCAGTATTCTGATCTAAGCCACCTACAAATCGATTTAAGAAGTGTCAAACACTGCCATCAGACAATCAAAGGAGGTAAGCACACTCTATACTTCTGAAAAGCAGACCTTAGACAAGCCCAGCAGAAGAACAGGGGTTTCCTACAGGGTGGTATCCACCATGGGCTAGTACCCAAAGTCAGGTGAAATCATCACTGGGGGTTTATAGGACCCAATGCTGTTTAAGACAGATATTAGAGACATTATTCTTATTGAACTATTTGAGTAAAACTCAAGACATTTTCTAATACTGCTAATTCATCTGATACCAGCAGGCATGTGGCTGTTAACTAGCAGAAGTCGTCTTTGACATTCTTTAAGTTTCTTAAAGGTCACAAGTAATTTTTTGAGTGTTACACAATGGAAGATTGCTGCTGGTAGAAGAGTCAATGAGAGGTAACTATGATAAAACTGGTCTTACATTTAATGACAGTAACCTGCCTATAAAATACCAAACCCCAACAACTCTCTGACCCTTTGCTAGAAATGAAATGCATGAGCATTAACCTAAAATACCTCAATTTGACAGTGTACAGCAGAGAAATCTCCAGAGTCGGGAGTGGAAAAGTGCTGTGAAAGGTATCCCTCCTTGCCAAGGGGAAGAGACTTCTTGCAATTTCTCCTCCAGCTGAGCATCTGCGCAGATGCGAGCACGCATCTACACCCAGTCATACCTCAGAGAGAGGAGGTCAGCAGGGTGCTTCAAGTGGGATCTGAACATCAGCTGGCCTGTCTGACCTACTGACCTTGGACCCTTTTCAAGGAATGCTTCTTTAACTCTGCTTGGCTCTTGGCCAATAGATTTGGTGGCATTGTCTTACAGATAAATGCAATATAAGTCTCATCTCAAACTAATAATAATTAACACATTTTTTTCCTCCAGAGAATGAGGCCAGTTGATATCAATAAGTAGAAACTGTTGAAAGGGAGTGTGGAAACAGAGCCAAAATTTTGGTCATTTTTTGTTTTGCAACACTTTCATAAGGCAATAAACCTCTGCCATTAAAAACCCTGTATTGCTATTAGAAATACAGAATCATTATAGGCACGTTTTGTGCACAACAGCTTCTCCACAGAGCTAAGATCAGCTAAGCCATAGCTGGCTTCTGTGTACTTTTGTTTTTGTCACAGGTTAGTGAAGATTCAGCTCAGGAGATAAGAGAAAGCAGAGTGCTTTCCCTCCCAACATGCAGTGAGTGATAGCAAGCACAGTAAAGCTGGTAAGCAAATAGCAGCAGGATGTGAGGAATAGGAAAAGCATCAAAGCCTCGATGAGCTGTGATTCAGACATGATTCAGACATATTTCAGAATCATTTTGCAGCCTAAGTGACATAAATATTTGGTTAGTCCATTATATAATGCCACCCCCATCGTTGCAGTATTTTAGCTGTTTTAATTTCTGCCAGTTTCTATAGATATTAATCCAACTCTTTTCCCTGCCTCCCTCCTTACCAATTACAGTCCAACTCAGGCGCTGATGGGCAGACCCCAAGAGCAGGGATAGCTCTGGATCTGTTAAACAACTGCTACTGAGGTCACTGGTCAGCACTTTGCAATCTGCTGTGAAAGGCACCTGCCCGGGTGCTCCGTAACCAGACGCATGGCTGGGACCTGGTACCCTCCAGTCTTTTATAAGGTTAGCAGGTTGTTACGGGGCATTGCTGCTGGGATGTCATTCCTGGTGTATCATATGCCCCACGCAAGCTACATGGAGTTGTTCAGCACTGGCTCTTGGCAGATACTCATCCCTCAGATATAACAATGTACAGAAAGAACTGTAACAATCTGCAGAGGACTGTCCTTGCATCACCTTTGCCTTGCAAACTGTGTCACCAACAGCCCACAGAGAAATAAGATGCTCTATGCATTACAGGTGTAAAGGCCAGTTCACAAGAGAGTCCAGTGAAAGCACACCGGGTCCCTGACTGGATGTCACTAGATGATGGGTCACGTATACTTTACACTGTGTTGGAATACTTGCTCCCATATTTAAGATTTATATTCTTTTATAATTTTCTGTATGTAGTTGCAAGGGCTCCTGAACACTAAATAAATCTTAATCTTGTGCCTGAGTGAAGAGAAAGTGCAAAAAGAGATTAGACATTATATTTTCTAGTTTTCCAATCTGCTTACCAGATTTTTCTTTTTAATACGTGCAAGTAGCAAGAGTCTATTGGGTCAACTAGCTTATAATTAATTATTGATTAGATATTACAACCGTACGCTGAGATTCATTTAGAAACCAAAGTGCTTCCTTGGTACTTATGTTAGCATTTATTAAATATGCATTATTAATCTGAATTATGTTGTGTTCAAATGTAANTTCTTTTTTATCATGATTAAATATAGTTATATAGGAAAGAAAAAAAATGCTTAATGAAATGAGATATATGACATAATATTTATGCTAGTTCTTCGGTATTTCTTAAGCTTTATATTTTAAAGACATCTTGAAATCTCACTACAAAATTCACAACTTAGCAACAATCCTATCTACATAAGCTTTCTTAAGTGGCATCCAAACTATATAATACTATGGCGCTTGAATACAGATTATTTCAAGGAATATGGTTAAGTGGCACTTCTCTGGAACTGACTGTAACTTTGAAAAGAACAACTTTGAGCATCCTTATGGAAATGATCTGCCATGGCCTTCTTTTATGCAGCACGTGAGACAAGGGTTAATTTAGAATTCAAAGTGTTGTATTAAAAAAAAAAGAAAAGAAAGAAAAAAAAGCAAGAAACCCCAAACCAAACCAGTTACATGAAGGATCAACATTAAGTATTACATTTCATACATTTTATGTATAATTNGTATGTAGTTGCAAGGGCTCCTGAACACTAAATAAATCTTAATCTTGTGCCTGAGTGAAGAGAAAGTGCAAAAAGAGATTATACATTATATTTTCTAGTTTTCCAATCTGCTTACCAGATTTTTCTTTTTAATACGTGCAAGTAGCAAGAGTCTATTGGGTCAACTAGCTTATAATTAATTATTGATTAGATATTACAACCGTACGCTGAGATTCATTTAGAAACCAAAGTGCTTCCTTGGTACTTATGTTAGCATTTATTAAATATGCATTATTAATCTGAATTATGTTGTGTTCAAATGTAAGCCCTTAGAGCAGAGATAATGATCACAGCATTAGTATTTATAAAACAGAATTGATTTTCCAACTTCACTAAATTAGCTGAAATATGGGATAGGCTGCAGGTACTGAAGAATGAATGCTACTAGAGGAAGTAGGCATGCTTAGGTTTTTAGATGTACCCCAATAAAATAAATAAACAAACCTACACTTAATTTATTCCCCTAAATAGTGTACACATAAGCAAGATCTAGAGATCTTTAAAAAAAATAACTAAAAAACCTTATTCATATATCATGGGATACACATAATTTTTATTCCAGAAGGAGTCCCTGCAATATTAAAAAAAAATATATATATACAGCTATTCCACAGAAAGCTAGT
>VZTO01002614.1:25210-82662 GCA_013400615.1 Syrrhaptes paradoxus
CTCTATCCCTAACCTGAGATCAAATCCTGGGCTAGTAACTGGGGCTGTGCTCCCTCCCAGCTTCTCCTGTTTGCATACAGCCAGAGAGGCTGAAAGACTTTTTTCCTTCTCTGGAGACATTCAAAGCCCACCTAGATACGTTCCTGTGTGCGCTCATCTAGGTGTTCCTGCTCCTGCAGGGGGATTGGACTAGATGATCTTTCGAGGTCCCTTCCAATCCCTAACATTCTGTGATTCTGTGATTCTGTAATTTCAAAACTGTACATGGATGAGGCTTTGAGCAACCTGGGCTAGTGGAGGGTGTCCCTGCCCACGGCAGGGGGGTTGGAACTCAATGATCTTTAAGGTCCCTTCCAACCCAAACCACACTATGATTCTATACATTTAGGACAGAGATAAATTTTAACAAAAATAAAAAGAAGTGTGCCTTGAAACACATAAACAAGTAACTTGAAAGTTAATGTAAGAAGATCTCCTGGCATTAATTTCCAGTATAGAAAAGTTCATTCCTCTAAGTTAAGCTTAGCACCTTAAAAGCATTTTACTTAGTGTATGAAAAAAAAAAAAAAAGTATGTACCTCAAGATTGAGGACTCTTGGAAACAAAATGAATACTTAAAAAAGAGGTAAGAATGGAAGTGGTATAACCAATAAAAGTAGTATTGTTCTCACTGTGCTCAAATTTAGTTTTCTTGTGTTACAGTAAAAAAAAAAAAATGTACTCAGATGTATCGGTCTACAGTTGTACCATATGTTCTCAGGTCAATCTGGAGGATGTTTGGGCATTTAGGATGCACATTCACGTATTGTAAAACATCAATAAAAAGTAAATGAGTGTATAAATAATGCTAGATATAATTACCATTATTTACAGCATCCATCTGAATAGCTAGCAAGTGGTGCTTAGATAAGTGAGCTAAAGGTCTGTATCGAACACAAACCAGAAATTATTTTAATCTGCAACAAAGATCTCACTAAATATCAAATTTAAAAAAAACTAAAAATATTGAAGCAAGGTGGTAAGTTTTCTGTCATTAGACTTCCTTAAGAACCATCAAACACACACTTTTTTTGGGAACACACTGAATGTTCTGTGAGATTCCCTCCAGTCCCAGTTCTTTGTGTTAACACTGACACCAGTGTGTATGATATACACACATATCTTGCAATGCTCCTCAGACAAAAAGTGCATGATAAGCACCAGCGATTAAAAGTTGGTTTTCTATTATGAGAACATTAAAAGTCTTCTAGAAGCTTCTGATATACCTTTAAGTAAAACCTTCAAGGGTCCTCAAGAAATTACTTTAATAGACAAATAGAATTGAAGATGTGTCTTGTTAAGCTGGTATGAGCTACTTTTGTCTTGCCTCTCCCAGAAGCTAATTTTCCCTTCTAATTCCAGGAAAAGAAATCTGATATATAGTAACATTTATCTGAACGCAAACATCAAAGCAAAAAGGCTGACAAATACAGACAGGTAAATCCATCCAGAAAAGATGCAGAACAGTGTCAGTACTTGCCAGAAAACATGGTCTCCCAGGAGACTCAAAAGGTTCTTCCTCCTACCTGAACTAACCCTGCAAGTGGAGGAGGTGTAAGGGATCAGAGCCACTTTGCAGATCAGCTGATAGGACCTGCTACTAGCCAAGAGAAAATGATGAATGAGAATAAAAAGTCACAGTTAACTTTTCTGTATAGTGAATTTAGAGATGAGCTATTATTAGGTGTACAAAACCAACCCAACCAATGCTTCAAATTCTACTAGCTCATTTTACAAAACAAGCTTACGAAGGGGATGCTCAGTTCATCATGGTTTACCAGAGCCCCTTTGTAACAGCTAAATAACACACATGCAAATTTGGAAAGGTCCTGAAAGTCTCACGTCAAAATTCTTTCTGTGTCTCAAACTTTGAGGAGAAATGCCAAAAAAGCCCACATCCAGTGTGTGAATTGTCCATCATCCATGTGCAATACATGGTTCACTGACTGACATCACTCTGAAGAAGAAATCCATTTGTAGGTTGTAAATTACTAAGCTGAAACTTCCATACTGGTAGCTTTTAATGGACTTTTTTTCAGGAATGCTGACAAAAAAATCCAGGGTGATGCATCTTTTTTTACTGCAAAATGTGTGTTACAATTTAGAAATATTGATGAAAAGTGAAAATCAATTTCTTCTGTCATACCTTTGTGCAGAGACCATTTGGAAGGTGATATGCTACAGCTTCAATCATTCTTACATCTTCCAGCACCTATGTAAAAAAATAAGTAGTTAAAACAAAATGGTCAGAAGGAAGAAAAAAACACCACCACATCAGAAATTTAAAGGTACATGCTTCCAGTGTCCCTATCCACATCTCCAGCAAGAAATCCAGCATATTCTTTTTTGTTGTTGTTGTTTTTTTTTGTTTTTGCACCAGATCCATCAGCCAGTTAAGTGAAGGTATTGCTGGCTTCAATAGGAGTTAGAACAAACCTCCAAACTGCAATTCTCAGGGACTTTCTTGCTCTGTGACATTTGAAATCAGCGGGTATTAAACAGATACCAGCTCTGAGGGTATTTTTACAGCATGCAGATAATAACAGACTATAGAGCGCTCATTGAATGTTGCCCTATAATGGCATGTTATGGTAAACATACATTTTAAGACGGGACGTTTGCAGAACTTTAAGAGCACTGGAAATTTAATCCCAAAGAACTCACAAAAATACGTACAGAAGTGTGTTGTGGCTAGACAGATATATCAGGGGGCCTGATATCAATGGATGAATAAATGGCAAATTCCAATCTAGTGCTGTACATTTTAAGATACAGCTAATTGTGTGAAAATACTTTTTTCATTGTGTATTTGTTAATTGAGTGAAATTCAAAAAAAATGGTCTATTTTCTTTAGATGTATTTCTGTTTGTTTGATTGCTTTCAGAGAATACAAAACGTTTCATGCCTGTTTTCAAGATGGAACACTTCAACTTCCCATTTTAAAGTATAAAAAACTCCCCAAATAATAGAGGTGGAGTAGAAGAGGTTGAAACATACACATGCATCATTTGCCTTTGATCATTTTCCAGCTTTACACAGGAAGTCATCAAAAATAAAATAAACTCAACCAATTTCTCTTCCTTGTTTTTATCTATTTATTTTTCATCCCACAATCTAAAGCTGTCTTTCATTTTCTTTAAAGTTCTACTCACGTACGGGTAAAAAAACAAACAAACAAACAAAAAACCTCACAAACCAAAAAACAAAACAAAAACTGTGCTTAATTCAGACATTTTCTAATATAAATACCACAGTATTTCACAGTTGCAACCACTATTACTTGGTGTCAATCTCCTTGATGATATTCATCAATCACATGCAAAAGTAGGTGCCCTGACCTTTTACAGTTAGGGGCTGAAGTAACCCCATGTTTCCCTTATAAAGAATTGGGAAAAATGCCAGAAAGTCACTAAGACTCCCCAGATTAGACTCATTCCTGGGCTCTCGTCTCTAGTCATCACCTGTGCGTCTCTGCTAACGGATCTAGCTGCTGTCACTCAGCCACATCCATGTCTTCTCTGAGGTACAATTTTTTTTAAGGTTCACTTTCCTCAAGATTAGATTTCCATTTGATATTTGTTTATCTTCAGGCAGCAGCAACCACAGCTGGAGGTCCGCACTGATCTACGGATTCCTGATACATTTAAACAAGGCACTGTTTATGGAAGAAAGAGGAAAGACATGAAGATTTGCTCAGCACTCTTGTCCACCTGAACGTGCAACCGTATAATCTGCTATATAAAATCTCACATCTTAAGTTACTAAGGTCAGAGATCGGTAGCTATAGTCTCAGATTTTACACACTTTGATTCTGTAACCATTTATTGGTGCTCCCTTTGTTGCTCTTTCTTAAGTGCCTTCTAATATCCAGAAGGATTTTCATTCAAATCTTTAAAAAGATCCACTGCTTCTCTTACTAATACATCCCTTCCCAAGGTATAATATTCTATAATAGGTCTAATAAGGTATAATATGTGTCTGCAAACCTCAGACAACAAATTGTATTTTAAAATTTCTGAACACTTTACTCATATAAAATATCCTGTATTATTTAATAGTCACATAAAGGATAAGAACACTGAAACTGGGTTAAGAAATACGAGAATAAAGAAAATGAACTAGCTCTTTCAAATCACTTTTTGAAAAAGTTCAGGGACTCTTCTAAGATACACCCCAGAGTTACAGAGACGGGTTGCTTACAGCATTGTACAACCCTACTTTGGCTCCTCAGACTTCACATTCTGGGGTCACAACAGCGTACAACAGAACCCATTTAAAAATCTTTATGTTTGTGTGTGTGTTTGGATGTAGGGGAAGGAAGACGCAGCAGAAGAAAGAACAGTTTTTCCAGTCTCTAGAGCAAGGCAATATTGACAATGCTTACTATTTCCAGGGGAGACAGGACCCAAACCCATGGAAATTTTTCTTAAACAGAGTCCTGTGACACACAGTGCAACTGTAAAAATGAACAAACACATTAAAAAAGTGTTGTTAGTTACAACTCAAGAGCTGCCATGCATTTACATTCAAAATGCTTTTTAATAAAGAATTTAGACAGGGAAATCATGCCCCAAAAGGTGGTTAGATCTTGAACTATTTATTATCCTTCTCTTTCCCCCTTTGTCATATTTGCCATGCTTTGCTTGAGCTTGTCTGCTTTATTGTCCCACTTGGACAATAAAATAGGGTCATTGGTTTGAAAGGTTCTCATTATTATTTTGCTTTATTTTTGCATTTCCCCCCACAAGCCTATTTAACTCCTGCTTTGTTAGAAAGCTGGCTGTGTGCACAAAGTAGGTTGCAAACATTTTAATAAGCAGTCACTGGCTGCATGTGGTATTTTTTTAAAACGCTAACTTATATAATAGATGTGCATATTTTGATAGCATAGAACAACATGTGCTTTGAACAAAACAAAGGATTACTCAGAGAAGCTATTAAAATGTCCCATTTATATTCTTGTTTATAACTATTTAGCTCAGATATAATAAACTGGCCTCCTTTTCCCCTGATTGTGGATACCAATTTGTCTTTCTTCAATTAGCTAATCTGTGCCACAGAAGTTACAGAGCTCCAGCTTCAAAATCAGATTTCTGGTTATGATTCTTCAAAATAGGAGCAAGCGGGCATAGGAGCTGATACAGAAGGGGGAAAAAATAAGAATCAAGAGCAAAGAGTGGAACTTGTTTACAGAAAATAGAGAGGTTTGAATAGTTAGTTTGGAAGATCAGAAAGTCAAAGCAAAATGGAGGTCTTAAATTTTGAGGAATATAAAGTAGGAGAGAAACAGCAACAGCAAAATATTGTGAGAGAAATTTATCTATGCCATTGAGGAAGACTAAAAACCCACAAATAAATCATAAAATTAATAAAACCATGTTTACAACATTAGACACTGATAAAAACATTTTCAAAACGCACAATAGCTCTGACCTTGCTTGTGTGGTCTTCAAATTGATTTCATTCCTCAAATTGATACTAGGGAAGATTACAGTAATGCTTCCAAGCACAGAAACGTATTATCCCTAAGTGAAATTATTTTAAGATTTGTGAGTACGTGCATATTCTTTTGATACAACTGTATGAATAAATACAAATATTAGATAATCTTTAATTTGCTATTAAAATTATAAACTTTAAGTACTGCATTACAGTGAAAAATACCCATAATTTACGGAGTTAATTAATAAACTTGGATAAACTGTAACTACAAGGAAGGTTATGGACTCCATTCCTCACCTTCAGTTCTCCTCCATTTCTGCAAGCATTTATGTTAACAAAATAAGGGTATTCCTCCTGTGACTGAGGCATGCACAGCCCTGCCCACAACATGCTTTGTGTGATGCAACTCAGTAATAGGTTTTTCAGTACCATGGGTCACAGTTGAACTAAATTCCATGTCCCTTTGCTCTCTTTTTTGAATCATATTACACCATTGATTTTTAAAACAGAATTCCCCACCGAGTCCAATAGGGCTCCGCTTGGAAATCGATGGTATGATAAAGCCTTAAGTATTCTATTTGATTCAGCTGCGGAGATGGACTGAACAGGCTAAAAAAAGGTGAAAACCACACCAGCAGGTAGGCTGCAAATTGATTTAAAAAAAAGAGAATTATCTCTTTTTTTGTCCCNGAGAATTATCTATTTTTTGTCTCATAATTTCTGCAAGTAGAAAAAGTGGAAGCAGGTTTTCTCCTGCCTCTCCAAGGGAGTGCAGTACTTAACAAAATGCAAGAGCTCTCTTCTCCCTCTAGCTCTGTTGAATGGTTCGAGTAAAGAGAAACCAAAACCTTGTCCCCAGGGCCCACAGACACTGCTACATCCCCATGTACTGGATGCAACCCCCCAAAACAAGGACCAGCTTCAGCAGCACCCCATCTCTGCCCCTTCCCTCAGCCATCAGGAGATGCCACAGGACAGTCTCTGCTAGTCTCCATGTACAAAATAAACATCATTCTCTCTTTTCTGCTCAGGTTTTCTGTGGTCAGAAGCTTGCACTGATCTGCGAAATAACTAGGATGCAGAAATTTAGGAAATCTTTAAATCTGTGGCACTGATTAACATGGAATCAACACGAATAAAGCCAGCTTTCAGCCACTTCAGACACAGAACACTGTCTAGAAGATGATGCTTACAGGGGTTTTTAATTTATAAGGAAAATACAACCCAAATAATACAATTTTACTGTAAGGGTCATAAATTACAGATCAGTGACTAGACATGCATCCAGCAGAATCTGATTTTTTTTTTTAATGGCGCAGGTGGAGTAATTTATACAAGGGGGCAAAAGAGACACAGTGTACTACCTTATTCTCTTAGAGTAATTTTAAATATGGGCTAGCTCATTTCCCTTCCTAGTAAATTGTCAAAGACTGATGACAGGGAACACAATTCCAGAATCCATAACCTGGTCACATCAGTCTTGGTCTCCCATCATCCTTAAAACTGCAGGCCAAGCTCAAAGGGACATTAATTTGCACAGAACAGGTCACATTTAACATAGGAAATCCAACAAAAATAAAATCCTTATACAAGTTGCAGAACTCTTTTTTTTTTTTTTTTAAATAGACATGGAAGACAGCCTACAACACAAGCAGAAAAAGAAAAGCACCAACGCGAACTAATTTCCTCCCCCCCCATCATGGCTTTGTATGGTTCCTCTCTGATTAGAACAGGTCTCTTTTTAATATTAGGTGCTTAGTAACAGAGAAGAATTTGTAATAAGATTTCTCATAGATGAAGCATCTGCTTTTTGCTTTCAGGAAGCAACATTTTCTTTTACCCAGCACACATTTTAATTGCCTAAGATGCAATTTCCCTTATGAATAATTTGAATACAGCTGACTTTTTGACTAAGCAAATTTTCTTCAGAACTCAAATGATGTGTGCACTGTAAAATATGGAAAACCATGTGGCAGGGTAGCAGAAGCAAAGTGATGGAAGTAGAGCATTAATTTTAATGTCATTTAAGAAATCACCGAGATTCTTACTCTGTCAGTGACATGTGCCTCTGACCACATGTGCAGCCTACATTTTAGTTCACAGGCGCAAAGCTGTTCTCCACAAAGCTCCATTCACGTCATCCTACCTAATGTCGGCTTTGCCAGTACAGACCCTCTGTCAGTAGCTCGTAACGGCTCTGTAAAAAAACCGCCGCAAAGCAGAGCTTGGCTACAAAGCTCTGTCTCTCCATCAGAGAATCTGTTACTGTCTTTGCCTCATATACTGTCCTCCTGGGGCCTTCTTCTTCCAACTTAAAATATGAATAACTTAGTGAAGTCGCTATGTCCTGCAGCGGGAAAGCAAGCCTTAGCACTATAATTAAAACTATTCTAGTTTCTTTTGACAAAAATATAATAAAGGAGAAAAAAAGATTAAAAAAATAACTAAAGCAGCACATTTTTTTCCTCTGGTGAAAGTGGCAGGTGTGAATTTTCAATAAATCATGCAAAAGATTTAGATACCACCTGAGAACCACAGATAACTTAAAGTAACTAAAATTTACATCACCATCTTCTGTTAAAAGAATTAAGCCATATAAAAATAGCAGTTTTCACTATATCATGGGGCCAAAACAGGGCTAATAAAGCAGCTTTGTTGATATTGGCTGTCTATATAATTTGGAAATACATTATCTGCTCCTGAAAATGCACTTGATGAATACTTTGTTGAAGCTATATTAGCTGCCTAGCCTAGCAAATAAACTGAAATACTAATTATTATTTCTTTGGAAAGGGGCTTTGTTATTTATTTTAACGTTGGATTTATTTCACTCAGAGGAATTTTATTTTACAAGGATCGTGTTGGGAAAATTTGTCTCCTAGGGGAAATAAACTAGATACTTTTGTACCCTCGTAAAGTATTTCAGCTGATGAGTAACCACTAACCATAACTTAATATAATTTCAAATTATTTGCATTTTCACTTGCCTGTAGCAGCTAAGCCATCTGTTACACTTTTAAATTTTTTTATTATTATTTTTTTTTAAAATTAGCAAACAGTCTTTATCTCTGCCTGCTTAGTGGTAAGATAGTGTTCAGCTAAACTGCAGCAGTGAATCAGAAGAAGAAAACAAATTCAGCAGCTTCTGATGTCTGTTCCAAACGCCCGATATGAGATTTTAGTTCACTGGACCAGGCAGATACACACACTAAACTCTGGCAGATGAACATATATTCCATAAAGTTGATCCTCATCATGTTTTATACTACTCAGCTATTTTTTTTCTAAATCAGTTCCATGTAACATCAGCTAACTCTGGTATAACCCTATACTACATTTCATCTTATAACAATACTTTACAAATAATGTACTCTTCAGTACAACAGATCTTGATTAAGTGAATAAATCCTAAAAAAATATGCTATCACATGGGAAATGGCCTTGTTGGTTAAACAGAAATACTTAATTCCTTTAGCAAATAATAAAACACTTGTTAAAAAAAAGGACCCTTAAGTTAATATTAAGTGATTTAAGAGTCACATATCACTAATCATGCCAAGCACATTCCTATGGCTGATGAAATAACAGGCTCTTTTTGAGTTATACATAGCATTTAAGACAAAGTAGAAAAAACTCCTTTAAGATTGTGGCCCCCACACCAATCTCCCTGCCCTTCTATTACTCTAGCAACACTGTGCTGTTTAGGGAGTTGTGGGATTTCAAAGCCATCCACATTAAAACTTGGAAAATGTTTCCCCTCTGGAGAACAGTGCTAATTAATTCATTAGTGATGAAATGTATTCCTGATGAAAAATGCCTATGCATTTAGGTCTATCTTCTGATTAGGGAAATCATCTCTGGGTGTTGGAGAGCAAACTATTCCCAGAAATTAATACATAAAAGCATCTGTCTGCTGGGAGGAAGTTTAGTAAAACTCTGAGGAAGGAAAAATAAATGAATTGCTAAACTCTCAGTGTTGACAGTTTTCAGTATTTAGGGGGTGCACACAAGTTGAAAAGAGGACATAACGTCTTTTTCTTTTTTTTTTTTTCTCCTTTAAGATTGTGGTGATGAAGTCTTTCTGGTTTGTTTTTACTTAAGACTTAGAAGAAATATATCTACCATCCTGCATCTGTAAGTATACATACGTACAACAAAAATATTACAGTTCTGCCATTGGAATTGATAAGACCTAACTGTAAGCAGCTGTGTTTACATTTAGGGCGTGCGCGGTCAGGGAACAGCCATGGACAATGTGTGAAATTACTAAAGTTCACTGTTTTTTAGCCTTTTACAGCTCGAGAGCTCTAACAGATGTCTATTAAATGAACAGATCTCAGTAAAAGTGTTACAAGACAAAATCTCAATACCTGGTATTAATTTGTCTTGAGGGAGTGGGAGGTGGTCTGGAAGTCATCAGAAATCACCTTAAAAATTACTAGGAAAAAAAACCTCGAGATGAGTCACCTGAAAACAGATTCCTGGGAAACACATCCCGTATGGAGAAATTCTAGTCCAAGAGCTGTCAGTTCAGCAGCTAGACTGCACAGAGCAACAGCAGCCTCCACGGGTATCGCCAGTCTCCCCGACCAGGCGACGAGTTCAGCCCTCAATGCCACGTTCAAGAGGCCTGAGAGCAGACAAACCCACCATCCGGGACTCACAAAGCTCTAATGCTCTTCCAATTTCATGCAGATGAAAGATCACACATAATAGCTTATGAGAGGTTGGGCTGCTTGTTCTCCTTCTTTAATAAGATAAAGTACGTATAATTTATCACCGCATAAATCCAAAGAAAATTTCACTGAGTTCTCCAAGGAGAAGGCTCTTTTTAAGTACAAAATACATCACACTTATGCTTATTTAGGACTATCTTATTCTTTTTCTCCTTTACAGAACAAAGACTCCCCTAATGTATACCAGAACTGAAAAATTCTGCCTCGCATGAGTATTTCCCCATAATAATTAGATCAATAAGTGTGGGCCTCCAGTCACTAAGGTGTTATCCAAGCACTGTTGCTTGTATTGCTTTGTTTCTTTATGTTATTATTTTTATCACTTAAGGGTATTTTGTGGTCTGCCACACTGGGTGACTTGCAGCAGAAGCTCCCATAGTGCATGACTTGCTTTGGTTTTGAAACTAGCCTAGTAAAGGTTGATGATACACCTCTTTTTTTTTTTTTTAATTAAATCTATTTTAAAATACATTTATATAAGAAACACAGTTGTAGAATATCAAAGCACCACCAAAGAGGAGGGAACAACTTCTGCCTGAACCATAGGCTGAGCAAGCAACTGGAATTAAAGGAAAATAAACTGAATTTGTTGTAGCCACATGCACATATTGGCTGTGCAGAAGACAACTGAAAGAAGTGGATATTGTATGTAGCGTACACCTCAGACTCCCCTTTTTTCTTTACCCCCCCATTTTTGTTAAAAAGTAAATGAGTCTCTTTTAATCTCACCGGAAAAAAAAAAAAAAAGATTAAAAAATTTCCATCTGCACTTTCCAAAACATTATTTCTCAAAGCTAAGGAAAAACCTTTATGTGTACAGAAATGTTATCTTTTTTTCCTTTGTTTTTCACCATTTCTGTAGATGGTTGCATTTAAGCAGTCTAAGCAAACTGTTTTAGGCAATTTCCAATTTACAAAGCTATTAGCCTTTCACCTAAGCACAGTCTGGTTTCTTAAAGTAGGCAGCTCTCTTGCTTTAAAACGTTACTTGTTTCCAAATCTGAAACTTTGAAAACCTGCAAGTTCTTTTTCCTGACATCCTGGCTCCTAGCGTATGTAAAGACCTTTCTGGAAGCTGCCAGGACAAGGCACTGGTATTCAGCAGTGTTTCCCTACAGCACACAAACATCCAAGATGAGCTGTGTATTTCCTGTTCACATTGGCCGGCTTGTTCAGAGATACACACTGATGCTGAATTACCACAGACTTTGGCTTTGGGAAGCCGGTGTTTGCCGTGCGGTTAGCTTTATCAAAACAGTAAAACATGCTGGAAGCACAAATCTGCCCCATCCTGTGAAAAAGCAGGGCAGAGGACCCTCCGGCAGTGCTCCTTGCAGGTGCACTCCTGCTTCAGGATAAGAAATGACAGAAGTTGCTTGGCAATACGCCACAGGTTTCTGTTCTAGGTCTGAGACCAAAGAGGTGGGCTCTTACTCTTATAATACAAGCGCAAATATACTGGTAGGAGAAAGATGCAAATTTACCTCACAGTAATTCACATGTTCCCATGGCTTTAGCACTTTCTAGTAAATGCTCATTACCAGGAAAAGTAACAAAAGCCAGAGCAGACTTTGAACTGTCAGTGATTTTAGAGCATTGGGCACAAAAGTAAATAATGCACATAAAAAAGGCACAAGCTATTTCTTTTAATGGACTAATGAGAACAATAATTGGAATGGGCACACATTTGAGAAATATCTTTCCAAACTGGAAAGAAGGTAAAGTCGAACAACGAACTGACAAGGTACTGACACTTTATTGGCAATTCGTATCAAATCTGAAGGAAAATTTATATGTTAGGAAAAAAGGTCTCCTGGAATGGCAGAAAGAAGAAAGGAAAAACAAGAGTCAGTAAAGCAGATATGATATACAAAGGCAGTAAAATTCAATCTAAAGCAAATAAACACATATTTAATAAGAAATATTCTCTTTTCCTCTGCAGAATCAGACCAATAAACTACATAAATCTGAGACCAGAGTTTGTTCCATACGGTTGCAATGAAATAATAGGCAAACACTGATTGTTACAGAAATCAAGGTTAACCTTGATCAGGAAGTACATGTCAATCACGAAGCAAACTCAGACACATCAGAGGTGAAAGACTAACAATACCCTCTTAAACTTCAACTGCTAAATTTTCACATAGTCCAAGCAGTGTGACTTACCACTAGTTGCAAAATCACCACGCCTTCAGCCAAGGTAATATCCATGAGACCCGGTGAGCCTAGCCCAGACATTACCATTTCTATCAGAGAATGAATTTCTATTACAGCAACAAATGCCTCCTGGAACTAATTGGCACTCATTGGCAATCTCAGCACAGAAGCTAATGAAGTAGCTTTTGAGCCTGAGAGTTTCTGAAGAGGTGATCTCTCCAGCTCAGAACTGAGACTTGTTAATGAGGCAGGATAAGGAAGATTCCTCTGCTAATGCTCAACCCTCACCTATCCTCACTGTAAAAGACGGGATTCATCCATATATTTAAGGAATCCAGGGGAAGGAAAAAAAAAAAAAAAAAAGAGGAAAGAAAAAAAACCCCAACGTTAACACTGCAGTTCACTGTTCACTGGGAGAAGGAACACAAAGTTTGCAATAAGAGCTGCTTTGTTCCCCGCTCCCCACCGCCTTTGTATTTCATTGCTTGGAAAAATATATTTGGGATCAAACAGGGAATATGACAGAACATTAGTAACAGCAAAGGACTGATCCCTAGAAGTCGTCATTGATATTCTACCCTGAAAGGATGGTGTCTTTCCAAATCTTAAGCACAGTTTGAAGGACTTTCATGTACATTGATCTGCTAAATCTTGAGATACTCCATTTACCTAAATATAGAAGTTCCTACTGCAGAGCTTTCCACACTCAACCTGCTATTTAGAAACAAAAAGCACAACAGAAAAATTATAAATAAACTAGAACCTTTATCAAGCAACTCTGTATATCGCTATCAGATGAGCTAGTTTTATTATTTGGAATCTAAATAAATACCCATCAGTTCAACTTGGCAGGCATCTTTAAAACGAAGAGAATACCTTAAGTGCTGAACCACAGTCTTCACCTATGCTCCATGCTGAAGTGCTCACAATACAGGAGAAAGTCTCGCACCAGCAGACACAAGCACAACAGACCTTGGCAGTCTGGCGACAATATAATGGCCTTAAGCCAGAGCTCTTCAGAAAAAGGGGTGTATAATGCGTGTGTTCCTGAATGTGAGGTTATAACTGCAGTTCATCTACATTTTTAACTTTTTCCAGATATAATAGTTCATTCTGGCAATCAGTTAACTGGAAAAAATTGAATTACACACTTAATATTTTGGATTATTATTTTGGATAACCCCAACAAGCATTTTTATTCCTTTGCTTTGCGTTTAGTATTGGTCTGAGATGAGGCACTTCTAGGTATTAAAACCTAGATATTAAAAAAACTTGATATTAAAAACATACCTGTTGCTGTGAAATTGCCCTTGCAAGGAACAACAGTTAAGAATTACTATGTTTATTGTATTATAATGCATTTCCTTTTATTTTTTCCCTTACCTATTCAAAAAACACTTCAAGAAAGAACAAGTTAGAAGCACACATAACTTTCCCTGAAAAAATGACAAAGGGTATGTCATCCAAGTGGTTAAAGGTCAGGCCTCCAAACTTACAACACTCTGGAGACACACTGAGTAGGTGCCATTTGCCAAAAGTCAAATTGTTTTGGCACAAGCAAATCCATGACGGAAGGGTGGGAAATCTGTGCTAGTGCGTGCTGCAGCTTCTGACAAACACGGGCACGTTATCTCCCTTTCTCCTGAGCCACCCTGCAGCTTGTGGAGTCCCTGTGACAAGTCTTTCATGGCAAGTGTAACTGTGATTTGGGCAACAGATTAGCAGTCCATATACTGATGTCAAATGTACAAGCAAGTCAAAGCTTCTCTGCAGTTTTCTACTTTCAGAACTGCTCTGCATCTCTGGAATTGTGTGTGTCTCTCTGTACTTGCTCGACAGCAAAGACAATTACAAGCATTTCTGAGTTGGGAGATAGTAATGAGTTATTACATTCAGTTAATAATTTATCATACTTTTATTACTAACCAGCAGACTTCAAGATTAAACACTACTTAAATAAAAATGCCAGTTCTAAATTTACCTCCTGACATTTTTTTTAACTGCATGTGTTATTCTTGATAACTATTTCAAAATTATAAACCTCTGAAAAATCAACAGGTTTGTAATTTGTACACACCAACTTTTAGCTTTAGTTCCCCAGTTCTTTAAATTAACCAATGCAATTTTCTTAAAATCTTCTAATTCTACTTAATAAAGAAATTAAGTCTTAGACAATGGAGATACAGAGATCATCTGCTGTTTTACTCTCTTATCTCTACTCTTTCTCCTTTTTGTTGTTTTTAGCGTCTTCTATACTGCCTCTAGACTGAGGTACATTTGGGTTTGCAACCCATCAGTACTGCTGTGTACCAAACATTTCCTGAATAATACCATAGAACCACAAAGGCTGGAAAAGACCTCAAAGATCATCAAGTCCAACCATCAACCCAACACTGTAATCATAAGATTACATGCATGTCTTGGCTAGAAAAGCTGAAGACTCTCTGGGGTTAGCGCCTCAGCAACTCCATTATGCCATACAAATTGGTCTATCTACATGCTTTCATCTTAGTCATCATATCAGATCTCCTCACACAGAGGCAAGGATTTTTAGGTAAGAGTACCTTCCTACAGGAAACTAAATTTCACTATAGGGACTTCTAGCTTTTATCCACATAAGCCTATATCCCAATGAAGTTCCAGTGTTCAAACTTCAGTATACATATGAACTGCAAAAGGTCAGCACTTCTTTACTTCCACTCAGAACATACACTCTTTAACAGACTGTAAATATACATGTACACACATATTCTAAAAAACTTTTCAGAAGCTAGAAGTACATACAAGACTGAAATCAATACTGAAAAGGAAGGGTGACAGGACAGAGAGTGAAGAACTAATAAACACCTAATATTTTCTTTAATCATAAGAAATTACTTTCTGACTAATATCTACTGCTTCAATACACATGTAAGAACTTATTAAATTCATTGATTATTCAGGCTCTGGTCATAATGGGCTGTGATCCAGACAGACAGCAGCAACAGATTATCTAAGATTCAACATCAGCTACCAGATTACAGAAAGTGCCTGTGCTTACGAGAATACAATTCCAAGTAACAAAAAAGAAAATCAACCAACTAACCAGGCAAGTGAACTGTGGCCTGAAGTTTCTAAGCAAACAAAGCTAGAAGAAAAATATGCATGTATGCTTGCTCTTTTTTTTAATATTTTTTCATTTGATTCCTGGGGAAAATGAGGCATTAGTCACGTGCTGTTTCCCACCCCCTGCCCTTTATATTCACTTAGCTTCACAGCTGGGAACTGGAGGGTTTTTTAAGCACTGTTGCAGGCATAGGGGACTCATCTTAGGCCATAAAATAATGTAATACTAAATAATTACACATACATTAAACTTAGACAACATACTGGAAGTCTTAGCTTTATTTTCTAAGCTTATATCTCTATATGCATCTTATGATTTGTTTCTAAAAACCACCATCACATAAGAGCAAATGCAAACTTTTTTCAATAGCTGTTCACTGTCCGCAGACATTTCGGAAAGATTTATCAATCTGACATTGACAACTGTGTAAAATACCATTCATTCATCTGTAAATGACTTTCATCTTTAACCTTCGATTCATATATTGGTTTTGTTCTTCTAATACTGGAAACTGATGACCTAAGCCAGCGAATTTCACCTATAATGCGGTGTAGGTAGGTTGGTAGCAACAGGATACAAAATTGGAATGCAATGATTGCAATGGCACAAAGCCTTCATCAATACAGGGTGATTTACATTGTAAGGATCTCATTCTGATTATTTTGAAGCTTCTCTACTAGAGGAAAAATCCTTACTCTTCTTCCCATGGAAAAAAAATAATCAGAAGAGAAGGTAGACTTTCAATATCTAGCTAACGAGAGAAAGTCAGATACTCCACAGAGGCCAGATAGCAATTCAAAGCATTCTTTACTTTTATCACCCTCATCATCCTAAACCTTCTTACTGGTTGTTTACCAGGTACTGGCCACTTATCGTTCTCCCAAAGAGATAGACAGGCAAATATCTTACAAAGTTTCATTAAGGATTAATTTTCAGTCTCCATGTTCCTGACATGAAGCCTATCTCCCCCACCTAACTAGCAAAAGAACCTAATAGCAGCAAGCTAGCAGAAGCCCTGTGTGGAGCCCAGCCTCCTCCTTGTAACTGACAGCACAACAGCCTTCTACCCACTTAACTCTCTTTTCTTCAAGACAGACAAAAAGGGAAGAAACTTCATCGGGAGTTTAGAAACTTGACATTTCACTGTTTGATGCTCACTTTCATCAGCAACAAGCTCTTGACTTTAATAATCAAAAATAATGAAGAACAGTGAAATCAAAAAATGACACTTTGTGTCTGCTTAGACTCGTGGTGCCTGTACGCTACCACAGAGTAAAATCATTTTATCCTTTTTTAAAAGCATTTTGCTACTGAATGTAAAGTACCCTTAGCTAAAACTACTCATTGCCTACAGCAGTCAGGTCAGTCTTTAAAAAAGAAATTTCAAACATGTTTCAGATGCATTAATCCATATCTTCTTAAGTAGTATGTGACATTAGTTTCCTACAACATGAAATAAACCACAGGGGAAAATTCATATTGTGACATGCTGCAACAAATCACACCACCCAGATATATTCACATGAAAGGCATCACAGCACCTTTTACACACATATTTTTTGGTTTATAATTTTTAAAAGTGCACTAAGGCTACAAAATACATTCTGTTTGAAGCTCTTCAAGGCTTAGAGAAGATGAACTATTTCAGGTTTTAGCTCTGTGCTATTTTTATTGCTTTATTTATCCTTCTCCATTCTTTTTTTTTTCATTTTGTTCTCCAATAAAGAGCTAAAAGCTATGTGAAAATGAAAGAAGATATTTTTCCACTTACTATGGGTGTATGCACATATTTCTACATTTACACATACTTAGCTGTAGATGTACAGATAAGCATGTTTTCCATTCCACATCAGCTACTGCTGTTTCCCTCTATTTATTCCTTTCAATAAATGAGGAAAACCATATTTTCAGAAGAAAATGGAAACGAAGCAAAAGGGAGCAAAGCAACAACTTTAATCCAGAACAGCAAATGCCTAAAATATGTGGCTGGGAGTTGGGAAACCTGAGGCAGGTAGTTAGACATGGATAACTGGACTTGGGTCTCTGCCAATCTAGCTTCATGCCAAGTCTACTCAATTTGCTTTTCTAAGAAAAGGGTAGTCAGTGTCTTTCATTTTATCATGAAAATGTATCATAAAACTTTATCACTCAAAATTGACAAGTTGCCATGGAAAGCTTATTTTAAAGAATATGCCTCTCCAAAAGAAAATGCTTAAAAATTTCCACCACTCCTACTTACCTTTTTAGAAGAAGGTGAAATAATTCCTTATGACAATATTACACAGACAAGTCAGAATACAGCATGCAAGACTCTTGTACTAGGAACTCTGAAGCACAGTAGTGATGAAAGACTAAGGAAGCATTGGAGGTTGCCCTTCAGAAATACTTTGCCAGGATCTCAGAACAGCAAAAGCCCTAATTGCTAGGGTTACAAAAAAAGATGCAAGACTGTTCTGACTTCATAACCATTTCAGGACTGGTATGTTGCAGATACGAGGTAATAGGATCACCAGTGGCATTAGGGAATTGCTTGCAATCCCTGCCTCACTGACAAGCTACACTTAACAGAACTGGTTTTAATAATTTTTCAAAGAGTAACCAGCATCTGAAATCCATTGTATAAACAAACTTAATGGAAAAAAAACTTAAAAGGGACTCCTGACATTTTATGAATTATAGAGTTTATGGACTTGAGAAACTTCATGAAAAGGAAAGCAGAATTACTACATGGTTCTTAAACACTCTCAGATACAGAAAAAATCCTCTCTCTCTCTCAAAGATATTCCTTCTAGCTCAAGGAGTAAGACCTACTGCACACCTATATTTCAAAACTTGTACTTTCTACTGACTGTGACTGCCTTTTACCAGAGTCAGTTGTGGAATCCATGTTCCTGGTATCCCTGCAACTTGTTTATTTTAACAAACATATAATCAAATTCCCTTGAAAGACCAAAATTCTGGTGACAATGACCTCATTGCCATGCTTCATCTATTGGCAATCTCCCCTCTTCTCTGAGGTCCTGACACCAGATCACTCGACACCACCATGGCTCAGCTAAGTTTCAGTTGTTTTCTCTTTAATTTTGACATGGTTTATAACTTTCTCAGATTAAAGCAAGGCTCCACTGCTGTTGCTTATTGTTACACAAAAGCAGGGAGTTAGAGCTCCCAACAACATACATTGTTAGGCTTGTACGAATATATTTTATGAGGTTCTTACTGAACGTAAGAATAGTGTACAAGCTCTGCTCCCTGCCAACAGAGTAGCAAAAAGAAAAAAATCAAAAACAGACGCGCCCCCACAACCCCCATTGTTTTCTAGCCTTTTAAAGGAGGCTCGGTATCTAGAGTCAGTGATAGGAGCAGAGAAAGACTTTAGAAACATGCTTAATTTTCACAGTTTAGAAAATAAAGTGCAAACTCTCAAGCTGGCGCCGGGTTTTCTCCACTGCTCGACACGGCTCGACAGCAGCCGCCAGCAGAACAGCCCAGCACTGAGCTGGTGAGGTGCACGCTGAGGAGCAGCAGCATTTTTCACAGTTTGAAAGCTTACCTACAGTCTTGTGCCCCACGTACAGAATATTATTTTCTGCTAGATTGAGAAAAATTCTTTCTAGTCATGAAACTGCAGCTAGCAATCATGGAGTCTATAAACCATATGTTCTAGGCTAAAAGGCTGTGACATGGTACTTCCTCCTCTTCTACTTTTTGCATTTTCATGAAGCTGACATTTTTCTCATTCAGGACACACCTATTATGTAGTATCTACAGAGGGCTACATTCTTTACAGTAATATTTTTGCATCCTAGTGTTTTAGTCAATCATGTGCAAAGCAGTAGACAGAGAATAATATAATGTAAGAGAGTCCTTTACCTGGAACCACTAGTAGTTCAGAAAAGGTCACAGAGACTAAATACAAAGGTTGTATCAGGCTTTTGAAATAAAGCGGATGGTGTTTATTTTAGCTTCATTTGGCAAGCAAACATAGTTCACAGCACTTACACTTGACTTTTTGTAACGTTATATTTTTTTAATTACAAGAGTGAATCCGTTGAGTTAAGTAGTTCCTCATTTCTTTTTTCAATAAGCCCTTCAAGACTTAAGGGAAAAGCCTTGTTAAGCCTGCAGCAGAACAGCACTTGCAGCAAGGCTGTGCCTGAATTAGCTAACCATCCCTAGCTCCCATTGATGGGACTTGTGGGCACAGAAAGAATATAAGATTGTTCCTAGTATGCTTTAGAGAAAAGGATAGCGAAAGGAAGGACATGGCCAATAAAACATTTAAATTTATCAACACAAACTCAGGAATGTGTTTTTTTTTCTTATTTTTTCCTGCTACAAGTGTCACATAATTGTATTCTAAAATACTATTGAGTGTGTGTATACACATACATAAACACATGTATTTTTGTGAATATATGTACACACACATGCGGGTACCTAGTTAAAACTTTAAACGGATATGATTCTTCTAAAGAGGTTATGCTTTAAAATATTTTACAGGTGCACTACAGTTTTTCCTTTTTTTTTTTTTTTTTTAATCACACCACCCTGCCGATACCTACTTGAAAAATCTGAATAGTTAGATATTATAGCACTGGAAGGATGCTGCACTGCATCTTTAGATTTGAATTTACTTTTTTTTTTTTTAACCTTGTGCTTCATTAGAAGTAGATGTCTAACTCTCTTAAATACATACATAACCAAAGCTGTTCAGTCCTCTGGATGGGTAAGAGACTGGGTATTTTGTTGGATGTTCAGACATTTCATAACCGAGTTCATTCAGAACAACTTCCATGCCTAGTATTTGTCCCCACTGATATACCAATTTTGTTTCCTTACCTTTTTTCCTGACAGAATCTCCAGTAGTACTTCACCCCATTAGCAAAACAGGGTTTTTATCTATCAGTTCTAGCATTTCTATTTACTTTAATATACGAATTTAAAGATACGCTTTGTTTCTTTATATGCATTACATTAGTTACTCTGGAAATTTGTTTTGACTTTTCCTGTATTCCTCATATATACTAAATATTATTTATTTTCCAGTTTATGGGCTACAGTGGGTCAGATGTTGAAGGATTTTTTTTTTTTTGGTTCAATCGGTTTAAATTTGTTAGTTAGCTATGTAAGTTTCTTCCTCTTTCTCATTTTGTTCACAACACGACACCTCCAAAAACACCATTACTGTTTCCTTAAGGAGAATGAATGCCATATCCAATGAGTTTACCTTTCCCTAGGGCATTTTTTATGTGTTCCCTCATTTTATTAAATTTGTCTTTCTGAAGTGTATTGTCATTCTAACACTTTTGCATACATAACTTTCTCATGATACGGATTCTAATTATATTTTGATTATCATTGTTTTGTAGCTCTACCAGCACTAAAATTTAAATGAACATCTATGTTCTACTTTTATGACTGAAAGAGATATTCACATCACCTAACTCTAGACACATCATTTAGGTAAATTCAGACACAATTTCCCTAGGTTCTCTACATTGTCAATAACGACAAAAAACACACCTTCAGGAGGCGATTCAGGAAAAATATCATTTCCTTACATGCAAAGTATACATTTCATCTGAGGAAAGAAATTTTTAGCTTCTGTTTAACTCACCTAGGTCAATACTTTTGGCTTTGCATGGTGTACATAGTCTTTGAGACACACTATCTGCTTCCTCTGAGTGTGTGTGGATCCCATGGAGCCAGAAGGGAAAGTCAGGTATTCCTCATGCAGCTGGAAGGGAAGAAAAATAGCATCTGTTCTAATTAGATAACATTAAATAATAATGTCCTAATTTTTAATTAGACTGTCTCTTTAAAGAAACAACTTGTCTGAGTAACGTCTTTATATCTTCATGTAGTCTTTATAACGACAAGGTAAAAACTCGTACTGTCTGGAAGGCACATTACCCAAGTGCTTTCGAAAGGGAACAAGGTTTCATTAAATGGGGCATTTTCTCTCCACAATTACCAGAGATGCTACAAGAAATACCAAGTGATTGGAAACTAACATCTGTCAAGCAAGTTTCTGAAATAACCTTTTAAAAAAAAATTATATATAAATACATTTGTACAGTCTTTTTGTTTGTTCGTTTTAGAAAGACTCCTGAGGCTTCAATCCTCCAGAGAATCAGCAGTTGTGTCAGCTGCCAGTTGTCTGAGCTAGATGTCCTATGATAAAACAGCGCTGCGGTTAACGTTCACATCACTGAGGAGCCATAGCTCTCCATTACTACCCAAAGACAGATGCGTAAGTTTTGACTGACAAAAAAATCTTATGAAGGAAACTAATGGGACACTAATCTCCTGGTACCTCTTGGGACAAAGAGAAAGAGGGAAGAAGACATTTAAAGCCTACAAAATTTGTTTCCTCTACAAACGTCTTGCAAAATGTTATAAATAAATCATCAGTTTCATCATTGTTTGGCCTTTGGGACCATCACCATGACAGAACGAAAAGAGCCTTGGTAGTCTGGGACAGCAAAAGCACTTATTTGTCTGAGACACCAAACTCCTGTCTGCAGATATATAAGCTTCTGGGAACAGGTATTTCATCAGCTACTCATTGATGACAATTATGTGATATTTACAATTCCAAAACAATGCAGATAGAGCTCTCTCTATATAAAACTTTAATGAGCAGCATGTTTTGTTGGAAGTGTCATAAAACTTTCATCAAAGTTCAAAATATTCCCAAGAAAACAGCTCTGTCTTTGACAAGAAGATCAGAAATTTGCAGTTTAGATCAAACAGTGTGAAGAGGAAGAGAAATGTCGTCTGTTATAATTATTAGGATACGATAATTATACTTTTACAAGCTCAGAAAAATTTTAAAAAGCAGCTCAGTAAACATTGTAAAATCCAGTATTAAGATTAGCTTTTATAGCTTTCCTTATAAGGAAGATAAACAAAGTTGTAGTAGCTAAAAGCTCAACAACAATAACAAGAAAAAGAATGTTGATTTTTTTTTTTTAGTAATGTTATTCAGAGAGGACCATAGCCACTATAGGGGGAAAAAAAAATGCAGTACTGTTCAGAGTCGCAAATATGACCCTGAAAGCCCCCAGATGACTTTTGAATTCTGTTTTTAGGCAGCCTCCTGTTCAAACCAGGCTGCTGAGCATGCCTGAAAATCAAGCACCTTTGCTGTCAGAAGTGTAAATACCAGTTAGGTTAGATAATTCCAAGAATTACCTTTGGCAGGTAGCCAAACTTCTGGTCTTAGGCAGTGAGCAAGCTAAATGTTTCTCAGACCCAACTTCCTAAATGTGGGAAACAAGGCAGAATTAGGACAGGCTTAAAATTCATCCTGCGTCTCCTTATGCATGTATTGACCAGTGGATACAGTTTCAAACTCGCTAGAACTTTCTGCTGGCAATAAAGATGTATTGCTCATTTCATTCATGTCCAGGATATCACAATTTGCAGAAGATAAACTGTGCTGCTTCTGGCCTCTGGATCAGATTATTTTCCCAGTAATTGCTAGGCTGGAACTGAAACAGCATCTAGATGTTGGTTTCAGATATTACCTCTGCCCTCCAGTTTGCCTTCACTAGCTGTATCTACCCATGCTACAAATTCTTAAGAGCCATGAATCACATATTCAAAATTACTTTCCAGCCCAAATGGTTAGGTAGTGAAATAATAAAACACTCTTTGAGCTGCAGGGTAACCAAAGCACCTCTTAGCTTCCCACTCAGACCCAGGAGGGCAGAGGAATGGGTGGCACCGTGCTGCACCACATGCTCCCCGATTCCACCTCCTGCGCCCACCTCCAGGGCTGGAGCTGCAGAATGGATGCTGGAGGAGGGAGCAGGATTGTTCATCTTCAAACCATTTCACTTCATCAATGCTCCAGCACAGCTGCTTGGAACATTTTCTGCCACTTGAATGAAAAACTATAAATACAGATATTCCACAACACAGGTTTTTTTGGCTTGCCTTTTCAGTCTTTCCTTGCCCTTGTCTTCCTCTGTCAGGAATGCACTTTTAAAAGCTCATTCCTTTCATTTGTGTTTG
Source organism: Syrrhaptes paradoxus (assembly GCA_013400615.1). Lineage (NCBI taxonomy): Eukaryota > Metazoa > Chordata > Aves > Pterocliformes > Pteroclidae > Syrrhaptes > Syrrhaptes paradoxus. The sequence continues at coordinate 48,716 of VZTO01002614.1, forward strand.
TATATCATAGACCTGTGTTTATTCACTATGCATTTATGTAGATATTGTGTTCAAAATGTCTGGGTTAACAGAAAGAGGCAAGCAGTGTAAATCTTTTCCTCATTATATACCTTCAGCACACAAATTAAAATAATTGAAGTTTTCTGAATGTTGTCGAAGACTTGAAAAAACAGGCAGAGCCAAGACAGCATCAGTGCAAGATTTTCAATAAAAATACTAGGGATCATTGAGTTAAAGATTGTTGTAGAAAAATATTTGTTCAGTTAAGAGAGAGAGGTGAAAATGAATTCATTTAATTATGCACTTGGGTATCTAAAATAAGGTCCTGAATGCTTATTACAAAGAAGTTATGCTAGTTAAAAGTTTATCTCTCTTTCCAGAGATCTCTGTGCTTTCACACAACAAAGACATTGCCACAGATGCTGGAAATATAGCTGGCTGAATAATAAAAATAATGTATTCATGAGTAAATTATTCAAAGATTGACAGAAAAATGTTGAATAAATTATTCACAGAACATTATTTAATAATCTAGAAAACTGTTCAAATAATGGAAATATGTATTTCAGATAATTTATTCAGAGAGTAATGTCAAAATCCTTTGGCTAGTCCATTAGGAATGAATAATTTGACAAGTTATTGATTATAGCTCATTTCTGTATTAAAACAAAATTCAGCAGGAACACAGCTAAGCAGAAAGATACATAATTGACAATAAAGTGTCATCACCCTGATGATGAAAATCTTTTATCATGCATACAAACACATAGCCTGTGTTCAAGGATTATTTGGAATGGTGCTTACTTATCACATAGGCTCACACTTTTTTTTCCTTTTCCCTTTTTTTTTTTTTAAGGTACGTAAGTCAGGGCTAATAAACATGTCACCCGGTACTATAAGGGTTAGGAGTGGAAGGAACCAGACACAAAGCAACAGGAAGGTGAAGAGGTGTTTGTAAATTTGTCCACGGGCTCAGTTAATTTTATTCAGGACTCTTTATTGCCTCTACAGAAATGGGCCATCAAAGTAGAGTTCAGGTTCAGTTTCAGCTCATACTTCCCTCATAGACGATTTTGATTAATTTTCCTCTGTAACTTCAGTAAATTGGTTAACTTTCATACAGGAGAGCAAAAGCAAGTACAATCTTTCTGTACACATGTTGCACTAGGTTTCAAGGTATCTGTGCTCAAGCAGCTGAAGAGGGAACAAGAAATATCCTCTTTATACTGCTTCACAAAGACATGTTGTAACAGCAGTTTTCCCCAGGAGCAAATTAGCTGAAAAAGGGACAAGGCCATAGTTCGCATGGGGAGTGTGCATAATGGAGCTGCCACCTCCAGGTACACTGAAAAGGCACTTAGGAACTGGGTTTTTATGAGTGCTTTTCTCGTGGTAACGTGAATCAGCACTATTTCCTGTACAATACTGTCATAGCAAGCCACAGGTCAGCCAACTTAACTTTGAAGAATAGAGAATTGCAGATTCAATGTTTACTCCATCAAAAGCTCTCCCTCACAGGCCATTATTTTCTCCTAAGGATATGCAATGCCAGCCCAACACCTGCAGGAAGGAGCACTCTGCCTTCTCTAGACTAAATAATGCAATTTTTCCTTGTCTTCAATTCACCTGGCCAGAAAAACTGAGACAGTAAGGACTTTTCCTTGGTTAAACATCCTGTGTGTTGTCTTCCTGAGACATGGGACCCTGAGACATGTTTATGTGAGTATAAAGACTGTAACTTCTTGCCACTGAAAAGCTGGGGGAATGGTTTGAGAAACTCTATGAGAAAGCAAAACCCAATGCAAAAGCTAATGATCTGAATCCCTGTCATTACAAAAAGGCACCTGGCAAAAGCATCCTCTCTGCTCATTATTCTTTGGTTTTGAAAGTGTATCTCTAGCAATCATAATTAGAGGTGAAACAAATTTTGTGAATAATTTGCGCAGAAAATTATATTTCATTATATGCAGATGGTATACGCATTGCTGCTGGCAACGTGTTTTAACACTGCTAGGTACAATTTCCTTCGACCTCCACCTGCCTTCTCAGGGACAGTTCCACATTCCCACTATTACTGCACTCACTTTGACATCCATCTTCACACTATTCATCACTTCAACCTCCTCCACAGTTTATTCTTGCAGTTGTAGTGACTTTTTTTTTTGACACAGAAAGATGCATTTCTCAACCATACCTTTATGCTTCACTAACGATAACACGCTAAAATCCGACAGCCTTCAACTAGTCAGTTCAGCATGCATTCAGCTAGCCCAGCACCTGCAGATATATCTTCCTGCTCCCTTGATATTGTTAACTATGTTTTCTCTTTTTCATGTGTTCATTAATATGCTTACCATGTATTGTCTCCATCCCTTTTGTACGGAGAAACTGTGAATGTATTTGTAACACTTTAGTAATTATAGAAATAAAAGTAATTAAAACAAATAATTTTGTTATTTGTTATTTTGTTACACATAACTCATCCTTTTCACATCAGAATATAATTCACAATATGGGCATGAAAAGTTGCAGAATATTTAGTTTGTGAAATATCCCTTAAAGATTGAAAAAGTTAAAATAACCCTTGTAAGGTCTAAATACATACTGAATGTAATGTTTGGTAAAGAATCAAACTACTCACCTACTTCAATGTGTTTTTTCCGTGTTCTCAACAATCTTGAACTGAAAAGGAAAATGGACTGTTCTCCTGCCGAAATCCTGTGCATTCATTTTGACCATCCAACACTTTATATCTGTTATCAGCTGTCCAATCCACTATGTACACATGTTGAAACATTAAAGCATCATACCATCTCAAGTGGATTAAACTCAATCAAGCATAAAAGATCTAAGCTATAAGTCCACATAGGACAGTAAATTATTAATACTGACACCTGAAATTACCTCATTACACATTTTTTAAAAACTCTGAAGAAATATTTTTAATGTGAATTACATCACTAAGTCTTATGCCAGTGATCTGAGAGGCTCCAAGGAAGGATTGATCACTCCACAGTTAAGCCACTTTCAGTTTTCTTGTTCTCTCAGATTTCCTGAAGAGAAAAAAAAAAACCAACCTGCAAAACCCCAACTAAACAAACAACAAATTAAATCCTTCCCAATCCCTTGAATAGATTAAGAAGATATCTCACAAGATATTACACATGTGACTGGAGAAAGGCATTGACTTTTTTGCTGAAAATTATTGATAGTTTTTTGGTTTTTATTTTTAAGATAAGTCCTAAGGCTGTTCCTGGAAGAATATCATTAATGATATTAATGATCTCCCCACTCCACTAATTTCCTATTCAACAAAAGCTACTGCTGTCTCCAATTTTTTTACCCATAATAAAGCTCTTACCATAACAACCTTTCTCTCCAGGTTAACTAATAATTTACCATCTAGTTAACAAATCAGAAACTTTGCTAAGGTCAGACTAAATGTGATCTACAGCATTTACTTTATTTAGCCAAGCAGCCACCATTAAAGAATGATGTCATGTTTAGGGGGCACACAAACATTTCATAAGCTGATAGAGAATTTCACCTCATTTTCCTTTTGCTGTACAAAGCTGTAAAGGATTGCATTGTTTGGGGGTCAGGCTTACAAACCTGCAGCTGGCTGGACCATGTTTTCTCGTTTCTGTAAATATAGAAATGAATTATTTTTATTAAAGCTTCCTCTTACAACTTCTATAATTTTACATCACAGATGTCTAGACCTTCGAACAAGTTTTAGATCAACACTGGATACAGTTGTCATACTCTTTTTCCATTATCCATCCTATTTTAGCTAATAATATTACTCACCTATTTAAAATACTTAATTTAGTCTTTGGCCAGTACATGAATAATCTGTAACCTCTTTCTTGTTGTTACAAAGGCTTTAGTGCTCCCGTCTGGTCCTTTTAGTAGACTAGGTAACTTTGGTATTTGTTACATATTGCTTTGCTAGCTTGACTTTCAGCAGTTATTAATTTCTCTCTGAGCCACCTAAGATTCTTTGGCTCATCACTTTTTAAAGGTTTTATGTTTTCTTATACTATTCTTTTAGTTTACCTACTTATGGTTCGTAGTGTTTGCCCTGGCTTTAGGAGTTTTACACCTTTGACCAAAATTTTATTCAAATCTCCTCCATCTTTGAACCTTGGATAAATCCAGTTTAGTTGGCTTCCCTAAACAGGTCTTCTGATTTCTGAGAGGTTGCCTCTTTGAAAGTGAAAACTTTTAAAGACTTTGTTGTGGGTTAACCCCGGTAGGCAGCTTACCCGCTCCCCCAGAGCGGCACAGGGGAGAGAGCGGGAAGGGCACATGTGAGAAAACTTTTTAACAGGTAAAGCAAATGCTGCCTGGGCAAGCAAAGCAAAATAAGGAATTCACTCACTGCTTCCCATCGGCAGGCAGGTGTTCAGCCATGTCCATCACCCCTAACTGTTACTTGGGAAGACAGGCTCCGTAAGTCTGAACATCCCCCTCTTCCTCCTGCTTTTCCCCAGTTTTTATTGCTGAGCACATCGCATGGAACATCCCTTTGGTCAGTGGGGCCAGCTGTCCCAGCTGTGTCCCCTCCCAACCTCTTGTGCACCTCCAGCCCCCTCACTGGTGGGGTGGTGTGAGGAGCAGAAAAGGCCTTGACGCTGTGCAAGTACTCTTCAGCAAAGGCTAAAACACCAGCGTGCTACCAACACTGTTTTGGTCACAAACCCAAAACATAGCACCATACAGTTACCATGAAGACAGCTAACACCATCCCAGGCAGACCTGGCCCAGACCTGTCTTTTTCCTCACACTATTTATTCTAAACTAAACCAACATGGTTTTCCCTTTGGACTCCTCTTATGCAACTAGCCTTTCTGTAATCTATCTTTGTTACGTAATCAAACCCCTTTACAATCTTAATTGGCCATGGATAAAAACAAGCAGCATTACATGGACATCAAACTACTGTAAGATTAATAGCTTGCCAGCCTTATTACTTTATCTAAGAAACAGAATCCACCATGGGTTTCAACAGAAGAACAAACAATTCTCTTAAAAAAAAAAAATTCCCAAGAAATACAATCACATGCAACGTATCATTTCTAACATTCATTTCAGAAATTAATGCCAAAAAGGAGAAGCCAAACTGAGGGAGTATTAAAGTTCAGAATAGTATCATTGGGTTTTTTGGTGGAGTAGCTAATCGTTCCATTTATAACTGGTGAGAGCAGTGGATAACCAGAACTCTGAAAATTAAATCATTTATAGTGTTCTGCTCCTTCCCTTTGTCCCAAGTACTACCTGGATATTCAGAATTACATACCTCGCAATAATATTTAGTGCATTTGCAATTTTCCTGTATTTATGCATACAAACACATGCAGACTGTAATCCTAAACTTGGAAGGATGCTGAAAAGTTTTCAAAAGAGTATTTGATATTGTTGACACTTATGAAGAGCTTGGACATTACTTCACCAATTTCAGAAGGGCCTCTCTTCTAACTGTAGCACTGCTGGGAATTCAAAGACAGCTTCACTGTTTACCAGTTAACAGCAAAGTTTCAAGACGCTCTGGTGAAGATTGGGTCTGCTATTACTATTTTTTTTTAAAAAGGCATTTACCTACTGTTGCTAAACAAGTTACATGCCATGCCATGAGTAGGATACACAGAGACTCCGCAGCACGATTAACGCCTAAACATGCTCCATTTTGGGGTACACCTTGGGTTAGACCAAAGGCTGGAGCACAGAATGCTGCTGGCTTTCCAGTCCAAGGAATATATATCCTTAGAAGCAAAGGGAGGAAAACAGGAGAGGAAAAGCATCATGTAAACTTAGATACCACCATGATTCAAAGTCAGAACACAGCAATTTCATTCTTGATTTCTCTTTCCTTCTGAAACTGTGATGTTATAGTCTTTAAAAAATAAGACAATAGAAGGACTCCATAATAAGGATGAAGTCTAACTAACAGCTTTAAATGGATATAAAAAAGCCATGTAGGCACCAGCACAAAAAAAATAAAGATTCTTTGATGTGTGTCATCTTTTCATTTTAGCAATTAAAATGGCTTTTGAAGCTCTTTGGCATTTAATTTAAGCCCATAGAGTATAGAATTATGCCATGCCTTGCAGATAGTCCTATATTTATCACTAAAAAGGTCATAAGGATCAACAGGCTTAAAAAAAATGGTAATTCAAGTTTTCAAGCATATAAACTTAATGCTCTTTATTTAGGAGCTTGCCAAAACTGACAATATTTTTTTTTTTTTTTCCCCTGCATGATCAGGGTTGTTTGGTGTTTGTTGTAATCTTTTTACAAGCTGGGAGATAAAGCAACTGTTTTTACATGTGGAAACACATGAACAGGAACCCCACATTCTGCCCTGAAGGATCTATAATACGTTGCCTGACAGATTCCCCATCAGAAACATTTCCATATTAAAGAAAAGTGGTATTCCAGCCTTGCTAGTTAATTATTCTGACATCTCTGCACTCAGAAGACATCTGATCATATTTCTTAAATATGTGACAACTCAGAATGACTGATGTTAAGTTTTTCATTTGAGCATGCCAATTTATAGGTACTTAACAAAACAGACCTTGATTGATTTCAAACATCATTAGATTATTTGATGAAGTTACATCAGGAATTACTCTGCATATATATTATGAAACAGCAAATGCAATTATTCCATTGGTACAAAGCAATCTTTAAAAACATTTACTAGTAAAAATTTCAGAATCTAAGTTTCAAAAAAAGATACACTAACAATGAAATTGTTGAGTGCATTGACAGCCACAGCATTAGTATGTATCTGGTAGCTGTCATTGCTAACAGACATTTTTCTGTCTTTTCCTTTTGATAGAAAGTTGTGTGTTGCAAACCAACACAAAAATGTGTCTTTGTGTCCTACTTCCGTAGAAAATAAGATTTTCAACAGGAGAAAAAAAAAATCATGAAAGTATACTGTTGTTAAACCTCATACAAACATGCTCACACGCATACACAGACACAAACCAAGTTCTTGCTTTGCTTCCTAAACTACTTTACTATACAGTGTTGTATTTTACCAGTGGTAGCAGCAATGTACTAAATCAGATTTAGCTCACAGGTGCTCTCCAGGCTGTGGACAATTACATCATAAAAATGTATTACAGTGCTCACTCTTGGGAGTAAAAACTTCTGCTATAATAGTGAAATGTACTATATGAAGTGGAATTTCTAATGGACTTCAACAGAGCTGGTGGCTTGAATGCATAGCGATATATCAGGGGTAGCACCACTGAAGAAAACCTCATCGGAAGGAGGTAATTTACTTAGCAAAAACACTTATGCTCTCCACTGCATGTATTTACAACAATAAATCAATTGGACAACGTGTTTCCAGTTTGCATTTGCAATAAGCATTTTTAACTGTTAACGCTGTGGATTTTTTTTTTTATTATGTAGTTCATTATCCACTCATACTTCTGAAAAATGAGAAAATGGAGGAACACACAGAGCTGGCAGATTTAAATGGCTCTTAGAGAACTACTTCAACAACAAAAATGATCAAAAGCAAATTGTTTACACAACCTTTACTTTCACCACATTCACGTACAAATAGTATTAGTAAATGAGTCATGTAAAACCACTTAATTCTGGAAAGGAGGGGAAGAATTTCCTTGCAAATTCATATTTTATTAAGAGCTATCTTTTTAGATATGTTGAACAACATAGAGTTTGGATTTTGGTTTTGGTTTTAACACAAATGTTATGAACGAGTAAAATGACATTTTCAGGAGAACAGTAGCATTAGTTCCCTGGTTGAGATTTATTCTCTTTAACAAGAAATTTAAACACCTAACTTAAACATTTTTTCAATATTGTTTTTAACAAATTTCTTTAACTAAAGTGATTCATTTCAGCAGGTATAATTGCATTCTACTCTTCAATTATGTGATGATTTGTGCATAATTGCATTAAATCTTAAGACTGCATTGATCTTAAAGTTAGGTCTTGTGTCAAAATGCGATTCAAAACCATTTTCTCAACAGATCTCAATGTAATATCTCCTCTGAAGAACTGTTACCACAGCTAAGGTCTAGTCTCCCAGGTCCCTCTCTAATCCTCTGCTTATTGTGTATGCTTTACATCCATTTTTTTCCAGACATAGATTGCATTGTGTCTTTGTTTTGTATTTGTTAATTATTCTTTATTCCATCTAATGCTTATACGTTGCACTGGACTGCAAGAATTGTGCAGGCTTCCAATATTTCTATTTGTAGCCGCCTGGTACTGTGTCCTGTAAGTCATATGAGGAGGTCTAACATACGTAGCTGATGATAACAAAGACATTATCTCCCCTATGTCTACTTATGCTGTAGCAACAGAAATGAATAGATGCCAACTGTTCACAGATATGAAGGGGTTAGCAATGTCATCTTTGATTTTACTGCAAGCACTTCACAAATACACATTTATGTCCCACGGCAAGTAATTTAAAGCAAACTTTAAATGGTTTCATTTTGGAAGACGAGCTGTATAAGAAAATCAGTGGTGACAACCCTCCATCTAATCTCTGACACCACAACGCAAACAGCAAACCAGAAATCCTCAAACTTCTAAGTGTGACCTACCTCTCAAGGAAGGACCTGTCAGGAGAAACATTTATACTCTTCTCAGTCACAGAACATCTATCTGGCATTTGATCAGTTTAAGCAATTTGACAAAAAAAAGNCACTTATGTGCAGGGAATTCTTGTCTGTTTTATCAAAGCTTGTGTATTTCTCTACATTTTCTCATATTTGTGTATTTATAGTTAACTCCACCTGGTTTGGGGCTCTCCTACCAGCAGTCCTCACTAGCTACTTGGCTCACATACAGCAGGAGAAAACCACCGATCAACTGAAATGATCACTTGTAGCTTGCTTTCATTCGGGAGTCACTCAAGCATCCAGCAGCTACAGTTACAATGAGCTGGAGGTTCCCGCTTCAGCGGATGGTTTGGCAAGTGCTTTCCCTGAAATGGCATAAACATAATTTTTCAGGCAAGGCTTGAATCCCCAAAGAGTTACCTTGATTTATAAACCATGTACCCTTGTGTAACAGTTTGCAGTATTCCGACTATCTCTTGATTAGTTAATGAGAAGCATATTCCAAAAAAATTGCTTTAGTGTGNAAGGACCTGTCAGGAGAAACATTTATACTCTTCTCAGTCACAGAACATCTATCTGGCATTTGATCAGTTTAAGCAATTTGACAAAAAAAAGTAAAAGGAGTATAACGCAAAATGGCAGGTAGCAACGAAGCAGAACACCAACACAAAATGACAGTCATGCCTTTTGGTGTACTCTCACGCCTGGGAGATAGAGCTTAACCAGACAGACCTGCTTTACAGCTGTTAGAAGCCATCATTAAAGTATACTTTCACTTATGTGCAGGGAATTCTTGTCTGTTTTATCAAAGCTTGTGTATTTCTCTACATTTTCTCATATTTGTGTATTTATAGTTAACTCCACCTGGTTTGGGGCTCTCCTACCAGCAGTCCTCACTAGCTACTTGGCTCACATACAGCAGGAGAAAACCACCGATCAACTGAAATGATTACTTGTAGCTTGCTTTCATTCGGGAGTCACTCAAGCATCCAGCAGCTACAGTTACAATGAGCTGGCGGTTCCCGCTTCAGCGGATGGTTTGGCAAGTGCTTTCCCTGAAATGGCATAAACATAATTTTTCAGGCAAGGCTTGAATCCCCAAAGAGTTACCTTGATTTATAAACCATGTACCCTTGTGTAACAGTTTGCAGTATTCCGACTATCTCTTGATTAGTTAATGAGAAGCATATTCCAAAAAAATTGCTTTAGTGTGCTTGAGGGGTCTTGTTTTGCAGAATTTATTTGCTTGGTTTTATTGCCTGGATAAGAATCTCAGCATACCACTTCATAGAGAAATCATCCCAAATTTAAAAATCTGTGTCTGCTGGGTAGGTGGCAACACAGATGTTGCTACTTCAGTACAGTGTTAACAGTTTGGTTTTCTAATCTATGCATAATATTTATCTTCTAAAGATAGCTCTGGTTGAAAGTAAAAAACTGGATGGACATCACTGGACTATGCTAATTAGCAGCAACAGAAAATCCGTGCAGTCACTTGGAAAGGAGTGAATCAATGGTCACAAGAACATTTTAAGCAAAACACAAAGGTGTTGCAAGCAGAAGAAAAACACGACAGCATTCTGCAAAGCAATCTTACAGTATTTTGGATACTTTTGCATCTTCCTATTACCCAATTATTTTTACCGTTACTCTATTCACTCCCTCTATTAGCAAATTTCAATTCCTTATCACTGTTCAATGCTTACCATAATAAAAAAAAGTAATTTAGAGAAGAGAATAAAGACAGAAAACATCAAAGTTGCAGAAAACTGAAAACATTGTCAGAAAAGAAGCTGTTATAGAATTTTAATTATATTTTCTCTCTGCTGCTTTTTCTATAATGGCTTAAGCCTTCTTGTGAGAGCTCAATAGTTTTTCTGATGAAGTATTGGCTGTCCTAACATTATTAAGTAACGAATACGCTTTTCATTTCCACTTACTAGTTTTCACGCAGCCACATACTAAAAATCTTATCAGTCGGCACAAATTAAGAAAGGTCACTGCAATGGATGGGGACACTCCTTGGCAGTCCCTGGGAATTTCTGGAAAGGAGAAGGCATTATTCACCTAGAAATCTTCCTGCCTCCCAGAAATCAACCACTGCTACAGTAGCACAGGCTATCTGAAAAAAATTTAATGAAAGAAAGGTTTTCCTTTAAAATGCTGATTTAGGAATATATAATTTTCATCAATAATATTAGACAGGGTAAGAGGAAAGTTTTCTGGCCTTCCTCCCCCATTTTTCCTGGCAGCCTGAAGGACAGCTGGTTGGAAGACTGCTTTTGAAGGAAGCATGGCATCACTCTATTGATAATTTATTGATGCAACAATTTCACAACACTCTACAGAAAAATATATTAATGTTTTGGTTATTCTCCAAATTGGGTCTCTTCCATAATCTCTGTACTTACATTTATTCAATATCTGCTTTCTTTAGTGGAAACAGTTTTCACCTGTTTTGTCATTAAAAGCTTACTAGTGATTTATTTATTAATCTTTACATCATAAATAATAGTTGCATTTCAGTATCTTTCTATGTTCAGGCTTTCTGATGTCATTTTAAGCCAAATTGTGTTATATGACAATAGGTCTAACACTACTGACATTGGAAATCAATGAAAAAATTTAAAACACTTACCAGTTGGTAATAACTTCATCTGAAGTACATATATCATTTAAAAATTCAACTATTAGGGAGCTTGAAGGCCTGACTGTTCTCATGAGAATCATACATCTCAGGAAACCCTACAAAAGTTCAAAATAAAAACTGGAATTTATTGACTGACAGTACGCACACATAACTGACTGACGAAAGATTGCTCTTATTTTACACATGAGGATATCTCATATTTCCCACACCCATGCATTCTACCTGACTCAAGGGTCATCAGATCATGTCTTGTGGACCAGAAAGTCAAGGGGAATCTGCACCCTTTATGCACTGTACTCTTCTGCTGGAGCTGAAGCCAACACCAGATGGCACCTAAAGGTCACACAGTGGTCTGCAATACTAAAACCAGAAAATTAAATTTTAGTTTGAAGACAGATGATTACACAAAAGTCATTGAGTGGACTCAGCTACGTACAAACTAACTTTAAGAAACCTTCTCAAAATCAAACTATGTCTGTCTAATGTCTACATTAAATTTTACCAAAAAAAATTAAGAAGAAAACCAAAGTGTAAGCATTTGCAATATGAAGAAACTTCCAACATTTTCTAGAAAAGTTAAAGCCCACGGATGACAGTCATTAAAAATACCTTGCAGATCTCATGAAATTTGTTCTCTTGACGCTGTCGTCAGGAAGAGCAATGACTAAGAATGCATAGAAGACAGGGCTGGATTTTGCTTGATGTCTCCAGTGGGTTGCAAAATATATGTGTATTCATGAGAAAACATATTAAAAGACACTTCTCAAGAATAAAATCTAAGCTTATAAAAGGAATAAATAACTAAATGTTGGATCAGACCAGTGACGGCTGCTGTTCTACAGCTGTCCTCCAGTCCTGCTACATAAACATGGGCACATAGGCTCTGCTGAATGTCTTGAAAGCTTTTAAATATGGTTTCTAGTAGGTTAATACTTTACACGTCTTCCAGAGAAAAGGAATATTGCTGTCTCCAATGGCTACAATCTAACACTCAGGTCAGGTTTCACAGCAGCGAAGAAGTAGCAGCCTCTTAAATATGCGTGACTACCACCATAAAAGTTAAATATAAGTTAAAATCAATATCAAGAATTACATTTGGAAGCAAATGAAGCACTGGAAGCAAATTAAGTTTATAGAGTTCTAATTTAACGTTCACCATGCAATAAGCTCTGGGGAAAGTACATTAGGGCCCAGCCTGGAGGTGACAAAGATATAGCTGATTTTAGTGAAGTCTATATTCAAGACAAATGGTCAAGACTCTCTGGAGACTCGAAGATGGAAGGCTGGGCACTTGGCTGCTGCTGTTCAGATAGCTACAGAGATCCCCCTAAAGGGAGATGCAAGAAGATAAAAGTTACCTCCATCCTTTTATACAGCGACTATAGACATAATCTTTTAAAACCTAATCAGTAAAATCAATATGGCAGAAAACCATTCACACAGTATTCATAAACATGTTTTTCACAAAACTGCGGGAAATGTTTCTTGACTGTTCCAGATGGTTGTCTTCTAAAGAGTTTGGTTTCACAATCTGCAACTTTGGGCCAGCGTCTGCCTCAGGGTCAAGCCTTCCCTGTCTTTCCAGACCTATTCCACAGAGGGAAAACAAAATATAGAAAGATAAAATTACTTTTTGTTCATTTTCCTCACCAAGATTGGAAACAGAGTATCTTGCCCAGAGGAATCATTTTATGGGTAAGGTGGAAAAAGCCCATAGAAAAGTCTCTAATATTCTTTGAACCTATGGTCCCAGGTGTGCCTACTTAGATAGCTTTTACTAGAAAAGTAGCATACATGAATTCAGACTCCTCCAAAAAAATTAAAAAAAAAATGACAGCTGGTAACTAGAATTTATGGTGACAAGAAGCCTCAGAAATTCAGTGTCCGCCAGTTTTCTAGGAAAAAGTAATTAGCCTGACATCAACATATTACATGTCGGAGTTGGCAATTCCATCCAACACATTACCATTTTAGCTTTCGATGACGTGCGGGGGAATAAAAATAGGGTCATTTTGATCTTTCTGCTATTGAATTTCTACTGTCTGCCTTCATCATACTTTCTTTCTCTAGAAGAACTAATGAAAAGGAGCAGAAACCCTACCCTGAATTGTATATGATTCTCCATTTATTTCTGATGTTTAGGAACAAGCCATGGGATGGAATTTCTGTCACATTCAAGTACCAGTCTTTGAAGTGCTGTTACAATTGAACAGAGTATCTTATGTTTTTTTCCTGATTTGTTTTATATTCATCCCCTCAATACATATAATGAAAAAATAGGAGTAGAACACAATAATCTAAGGACTGATTTTTATTCATTTTGGCATGCAATCTAAATATGTCATTTAACTGCCATAGGGGGAAAAAAAATTCTTACTCAAGCCTGTGCTCAGTTCCACAGCTGTTACAGGCACACGCAAGGTGGTATCAGCGTGTGCACGAGGAATTTCAGTCACTTAAAAACACACAGTCAGCATGATTAAGTTGTTGCATTAAAAGCTACAAAAGCCTTCCTGTTTCCAATTGTTAATAACGTACTAGAGATTTGAGGCACTATGAAAAGCAGTACAGAGAAAGTCAAACATCCTGGATAATGGTGAAGAGGAAGCTAACACATAAATAAATTACTTGGGCAGGCAAAGAACAAATCCGCAGAGAGAGGTGGTAACATATTGTCAGAAGACAGCTTCCGGCAAAATAGGTGAAAATCACAAAGAAAAGACATGAAGCACAGAAAGGGAAACAAAATTGCAGAGGAGCAGCGAAAGCAAAGGCCTAATAGTTATTCTGACTAGGACAAGTTGACAGCATGCCAAAAGAATTAGGATCTAATCAGTCTGCAGGGCTGAAGACTGTTTGGAAGAAGGAGAAGCAGATAAATGGGATATAAGGAACAAACTGATTTTGAAGGGAATATTATGCTCCTGCCAAAAGTCTCTTGACATAGAAAGGGTGAGACACACAATTTCTATGGGTACATGACAGCCAGGTCATAATCGCCTCCTTACACGTGGATAAGGCTGCTGCCATTTTTAAGATAACCTACCGAAGGTCCAGGACAGTGCCTGTCCATCTGGAGTAAGCAGGCTAAGTGATCCACAGATAGGAACGTAAGCAGACACAGGTAACTCAGCAGGAAAACGCAAACGGTTTTATAAAACGTGTGTCACCTTACTAAATGACAGTACACTGAAAATGTGTAAATACCAGCTGCCTTGCATTTGTAACTGTGGTGGAGTTCTGCATCCTGATACACCCACACAGTTCTCCACAGTTTTTACTATTAAATCCTCATAAAAGCATCATGTGAAAATTCATTTTCATTAATTAGTTACAGTAGTTTACCTTCAGCCCTAAATCCACTGCCCACTTCAAAATAACTTGGTTTTTCTTCTTGGAAAGCCAGGATTCATATTTCAGAATAGCCCAGAAATACATCAATAATTTAGGGAGAGTAACTTCAAAAGCAATTCATTTGAAGTTTGTGTGACCTCTAAAAAGGAATGCTACCAGTAATTGTTAAGTCATGACCCATGACAGGGAATACCATTACCAGTCACGATGGAAAATAAGCCAGGAGTCACCTAAGATACTGAGATAAGGTGGCACAGGAACAGCCTGTACTCGGACTCTGAAGATCATGCTAGTTGTGTTTGGATGCTTAACTGTAAATCCAAATTTACAACTGACTTAGCTTTAATATACATTCTTCATGACTATAAGGAGAAGTAAGACATACATACCCAGATGTAAAACCCCATCCAAAGTACAGAGGTTGCTTTGATCATGTCTGTTTTGACAAAATTAAATGATCAAAGCATTAAGACACGTTAATTATATTCTATGGTACACATACTTTATAGCATTTCAGATACTACTCTGGGGTAAAATTCATGTAAAAATGACACTTTAACAAAAACACATTTTAACAGTACGTAAAGTATCAAGCTGTTGTAACCATGCAGGACAGTGTTGCCCTAGCTAGAAACATGCCACAAGCTTCGTATTGAATCTGTGAGGCCTCAGGACTGAGGCTTGTCAGATCTGCTCTGCCTGAACTTCTCTTGACCTACTGCAGCTTTGCTTTACTTGGTTGAGCTGCGACAGCAATTTCTCTAATTGTCCGAGTGTCCATGGCCAGTCTGTTCTACTCTTGATTATCTTTGTGTGGTACAACCCTAGGTTTACGCAGACAGCAGTAACGATCAGTTACTCTGCACAGCATGGTATCCTTACGGCTCTAATGCACGGGGACAGGCTCAGAGACCCCACACACATAAACAACTCATCCATGGTTGGCTAAAGAAAGGCAGACCTGAGCTGGACACATCTGGGTTCAGGGGCAAACAGAACAAAGAAATAGTATCTTGCATAAGTACAAGGCAACACACTTAGCCAATGCAGATGTTAGATGGAGCTGCAGCCCACCGATGCAAGAAGATGTAAAAGCACATTAGCACATGTATTACAATACCCCTGAGTGGATCCTAGAGGGAAGGAGAGAAAAGAAACCATTGACAACCTGGTATTTCTCCCTGTGAAGGACTCCAGCTGCTGCAGACTTGCCGAGATGCCCCACACTCTAGCACCAGCATGAAACCTCCACCCTTAGGGCCCAGAGGAGCTTGGGAATGGACAGCACAACACTAGAAAAAGGAGTAGAAACCAAGAAATGGGGGTGTAAAAATCCTAACTGCACTATTCTTCTGACTTTCTGGAATTACAATTATTACATTCTGATTATTTCAATTATACTAACAAATTTGTGGCTTTACTTACCATCAACAATATATTGAATATTGAACATAAGAGATACAAATTTACAGTTACCTTTCCTATAAATAAAAGTTACTATGGATTTCATGGTAGTTCTTTCATACAGTTACATAAACTGCTAAACTTTTTAAAGAATAACCCTGTGTATTTCAACTGGTGCCATTAAGTACCAGAAAGGAGCCTGGGGGCAAACTGTTGGTCTTCCCAAGAAAGGTTATGTTCACCAGACATGTGAGGTAAGCCTGATTATCTAGGAGATGAAGGAATGTGCTGTTTAGTTGAAAAACTTCAAGAGATTTAACTATCCTTTCTGTTACCTTTAATGAAGCCCTAAAATGACTCTTCAAGAAACACTTGAAAGTATAAGCAAATGTAGGTGTGCTTTTTTATTCTAGAGGCGTTGCTGAAGAGTTAGTCTAAGCTGTATATGACATCTGTGGCTGAAAGCAGAGGGTGATTTGGACTAGATGTGCAGGGGAGCCAATAGAAAAAAATCCTCAATTTTCTAAGAAAGGAATCTTGGNTTAAAGATTTGGTGCTGACAATCACTACTTGCTACCTGGAATTGCCACCCTCTGTTTATGGGTTTGGGGTTTTTTTCCTATAACAACATTATTTGAAATCTTGAAAAGCATGTTTCAAAATCTGGAGCACGTTAGGTTGAAGATCATTGATCTTTAGGATTATTAGAGTCTGAAAGCAATTCTAAAGGTCACTGCATTTCTTCTTTCAATGATAATTTCCAGAACAGGTTAGCCTGAAACAGTCCACAACCACAATTGTAGTAACTAGGGGCTAATTCTCATCCCACTTCCATTTCACTGACACCTTGCAATTTAGTACATCAGCACCCAAAATAAAAGTTTCAGATATTTATAAAAGAAAAAAAAAAAATCACATATTTAACTAACATGGCTTTGTGTGGGACCAATAATTGATAAGAAAATACACACTCTTACCATGTCTATGACAAAGATTTGATTTAATCAAGTTTATTATTTTTCATATTTACTTTTTAATTGATATCAGTACTCCTTCCAAACCACAGATGTCGATCTATGGAGAAGAGGTGAGCAAAGTAGATATAATGGATTTGCCAGTGATGGCATTACTTTACCTATCAAACACGGTTACTGCACAAATGCTAACTAGATCACCGATTGCTTTAAATTTGCCAGCCTCCTTTTTAAGGTTGACTTCTGTCGATATCTGTGTATTTGTGTGAGAGTTTTCCAGGGCCAGGTAGGCCACCCGCAGGATTAGCACAGACTCTGAAAAAATATTAAAAATAAGCCCTGACTATGTAGCTTTTCTCTTCTCCCTTCATCCTTCCCTCTTTTTCCTCAAATATGCAAGTATTTGGATCTTATTATTCCTTCATATATATCATGCTGTGATCAAAAGCAATTTAATGTAGCCCTGGTGTTATACAAAAGGATATTTGAGGCCACTTTGCTATCTTAGACATCATCTTACTGTGATTCCTCTTCCCAGTTGTGTATCATTTTGATGCAATGAACAGCAATTCAAATGAAAGAAAAAAAAATTCCTAAAACCCCACACAAGTGCAGACACTAAGAGCAAGATTCATCTTTCTGATCTGAGATGACAATACAGTAGATGTCCACACCTCTGCTGAGCTGGCCACCTGGGCAGTTAAGGGAGGGCTGTAGTCACTTTCCCAAGGTGATTCCTCTGACCTACTTCAGGCACCGTCCTCAGGATGAGATGAATCATTCTGTGGGACTCCTTATTTTTCCCTCTCTGCTGTAAGGCGGCCTCTGTATCCAGCTTAAACCTGAGGAAATTAATTCCACCTCAGATACTTTAAACTGAAATAAGACCATTATTTATATAGCATATTAATGAGTAAGAAAAAATAAGCATACAAGTTTGTTGCTAGTAGAATGAAAACAGACTATTTTAATAGCTTTATACTATAAATTATTGGAAAGCAGTATTTTTGAAACAATCTTCTTATTTACTAGAATACCTGGTTTTGATGTTTATACATTTCAGATGCCATTTTCTTCATTAGTCCTGTCCTATACATAAGAACATATGTTGTGTGGCTATTACCAGAACTATTTTGAGTTATTTTAGAAAAGAAACGATATTTTGAAAAATACAGTGCTAGTGCATTTTCCCTGCTCCATACTATGATGGGAAGCATAGATCAAGATTTTCCTGCGCTAAACGTCAATTCTGCTCAACAGAAAGCAGAGCCTATTCAAGACAGCATTTGCTTCTTTACCTACTACCTCGGGATTACCATAATGCATTGTAAAATGAATCTCGCATGGCAAACAACGGGGAAAGATAGAGAAGCACAGACTGTTTAACTGTGCTCAGAGCAGGTAATCCCTCGTACCTGGGGAATGCTTTAGGGCAGTGAGACTTTCAGCCTTTTTTTCCTCTGCTTTTTGGGTGGTAAAGGCACAGGGTACAAGCCAAGATTACCTGATTAGTAGAACTCCAATGTTCACGGCAATGCCCATACACCCTAATGTGTTTAACAAGTGCATATACTGCAAGAAAAGAGACTACAGTTCTCTGTAAGCAGGCTCCTACATTTCCCCTTCAGTTCTCATTTTATTGAGTCATGTTTTCATAATGATCACTAACAGGGTAATTCATTTGATCCTACAATGCCCACCATAAGGTATGATTAGGAGCTCCAAGTATTCTAAAATTTAACAAAATATAATAAAATAATATTAGGGGGAAAAAAAGGTTTCTCAACTCGCATCCCTAAAATGAGCTGGCTTGCCACTGAAGTTGCTAGCCTAAGTTCCTCATTCATAAGATGGGGAGACCCTTCCTTACAGGAGAAGTCTGATGACAAAAACAAGCGATGTCTTTGGAACATTCTGACCCAAGCTGCAAGAGGAGGAACAAAAGGGAAAGGGATGTTGATGAGGAGTGCCAGGTGTGGAAGGCACGCTGAAGTCCTCCCAAGTAACACCCATAAAGCACCCCCAAAGTTCCACCATAGCATCTTAAACAACTGCACAGGGTCTGAAAGATGAAGGAAAGCTTAAATAAACGTGTTGTGAGCCTTAGGTAGCAGGGTCCTTCTACTGCTGCTCAGATGCTTACAAATGCAGTAGAGAAGGATTGGGATGAAGCATGAAGAAACACAAACTAGTGGACAGCTGTGTATCCCGTTTTCTATATTTTTAAATTCAGTTTTCTGTAGTCCATTCTGTATTCTGAATGAGTCAAAGGTCCAGAGAAAAAACAGTATGTTTCATTCACACCCCCTCAATTAGTATGCACCAGGGGCAGATTTTGAATGTAGCCTGAATAGCAGATTTTAGTTCTGATATTTCCTGGCATGTCTGTGTTTGAGTGCGTTGCAATGCTCTTTTAGCGCTATTTTGGTATGCAAAATACATCTACCTATCTACACCCCAAAAATCTGTTCAGTCTTTTATATGACAAAAATAAAAATATAACAGGTGTGTAGTTTTCTCTGTGGAAGAATGGCATGTTTCAGCAACTTAATGCTGTGTTTGTAATACCTGGCAACTACATAAAAGTTACAATAAAACACTGTAGTTCAATTCCTCATATATTTTATAAACAGGTTACAAAGGAAATAGAAAAATGTTTTTCTGTGTCTGAAATTCTCTTTTATTTACCTTTCAATTATAGAGAAGTCTTCGATTCATTGAAGTCATCCACAAACAACACACTGTCAAGTACCGGCCACCCACAGAGAGCACTGCTACATACTTATTTGGGTTTGGGAAAAACCCCAATTCCTCAAGGTACATCACCAAAAAAAATAAAAATCTAACAGAGAAATTGAAGGCTTCTTCTTTAACACGGTTACTTGCAAAACTGCCAGGCTGTGTAAAGTGAAGGCAGGAAGATGTTCCAGTTGGTTTACTGTGACAGAGCACTGATATTTCCCCCTGTATAGTGGATCATCCTGGGATCTCGCTCCTGAAGACGCACTGGGTTAGGATGCAGGATGAAGATGTGCTGCAGCAAAGAATCTGCTTTGACTAATGAGCAGAATAGCAAAACAAAAACAAGATCTGACAGTTCCTTGATACTAAATGGTGTGACCTAAGCCCACAGCTGTCAAGGTTTTTGCACTGCCAGGAGGGAGATTTGGGGGGTTTGGAGCAAGAGAAACAACTATAATGATTTAGGCTTAACCTCAGCAGTGCCCTGAACCATTATTTAATGATGGCTCACCTTGGAGTATGCTAGTTAAATATTTTGATAAATGCAGGAAATAAAAGTTACAGGTCCCAGCAGTTCCCTTGTACATAAACAAAGGAAATAGTTGATAAAACAGTATGAAAAAGGCAGATAGGTAGCATATAATTATTCCCCAGGTGACAGGAAATAAAATGGGCAATGTAAATCTAATAAAAGGTGTAATTATCTGTAGGTACCAGGCCCACGCGAGATATTATCCAACATCTGCAAAAGCCATAGCATTATTTATTTTCACCTGTTGCATCCATAGCAAATATTGCAACAAACGACTAAAAGCAATAGGCTGTTATTGCACAGGAATAAAATGCAAGGGAAAAAAAAAAAGAACTAACATCTGAGATTTGTGTAAGGGCACTGAGTAAGAGCCAGTATGACATGTTAGACTCCCTGGGCAAGGAGCTCAATTAAATATGCATGGTCTTCTTCAGGAAATGTACATCTTACACACAAAGATCCAGTGAAAATATTTTGCTACGCTGCTGACAACCAACAAGTAACCCAGGGCCTTTACACAGCTGCCTCGCTGTCCTCTGCGGCGCTGCCTTGATGGTAATCATGACATCCTGCACATGTCCATCGGGTCTGGCACCTCTCCCATCTGCTCAGCACAGGGAGGTATCCTGCAGACACCTTGCACGTTAACTCAGGCAGGCTGCAGTATTATTAAAAAGATGAGGTGCACAGCTGCAAAGAAGATGCCAGTCAAGGAGGCCAAAAAGCAAATTAATTTTTGTGCTCTTCTTGTGTGAATGTGAAAATGGAGATGTGATACTAAGTGACATCTATCAGCATCTGCAGATGAGATAGGGCATTTATCTCCTATCAAGGGAATATCTGTGTTCAGCTGGTTGTGCCTATGAAATCAGAAGCACTTACACGATCTGTAGAAAAAAGAGCTTTCAGGAACAAATGTAAATAAGTAGCCTAAAGAGTACTTCAAATACCTACAAAACAATGCTGATGAGTAAAAAAAAGAAAGTTGTTTTCTTCCACCCATTAAAATACAAAAATTTAACGAATAGAGAATTCCACCTCAAATGATATACATTTTAAAACTGAGTTCAGACATTTGCATTTAATTTTTAGACTCCTGCAATAGATGTCAACTTCAGTGTCTCAGCCCAGCTTTCTTTCAGCAGTCCTAAACACACAAACACTTTTCTATACTATCCTAGTACGATTTGGAACAAAGTCTTGTAAAATCAGCTTGCAAAGCCTTTGATATTGCAAGGAGCCCTCGATTGGCATAATATTGGGAGGAATTTTTTTACTGTTACTGCACAATGTATGTTATAGACAAAAGGGCGAATGTGTTTAGGACTCTACGAAGAATCCTGTAAATTGTTGCCTCAGTCAAATGGTGGAAATTACTCTACAAAAGGCATATTAATTTCAGAATTCCAGACTTTAACACTTCAGAATTACATTATTTTTTTTAGACATGAAGGTTCCCAAGCACTAGTTACTACTCAGAAACTTAATTGCACTTACAGCCATCACCTTCCAAAGCCACTATACATGTGTTCATTAATACTGTTATTGGAGAAGTGGGAAGCAATAAAACCGCTACTGGTAGTGTAAAAAATACACATAGCGTGTTTATGTGACACCAATTAACAGCGTGTTTTTGAAGAATGCCAGCTTGACAAGTCATTGACAAGTACTGGGAACTTAAGTCTCAAGAATATATGAGACATGACAGAGGCAGCACAAGTTCTCCCACCCTTCTTTCCCAATACTCTTCAACCCTGACTTACCATATTCTGCAGAAAAAATTAATTTTCTCTGCCTGCTCCACAGTTGTTATCTGTGAGGGACCACCAGCAGGCCTGCTGGCTAGTGCCAATTTTGACAGTGGATTATGTCATGAAATGACATTTAGGTTTTGTCCTTGCTCAATAGCAAACAGTGTTAAGGAAGTAGGTCACAAGACAAATTCCTAGTATAGGAAGGTGTCAGAGTTTTATGGGCAAAGAGCTTTAATCTGTCCTTTTCTTTTAGGTTATGTTTGCTTACCAGGGGGAAATAAGGGGGGGTGGGGGAGGAAGAAGTTTACCTGCCTGAAAGGAAGGAGCTTGTGTACAGAGTGGAAAAAGATTTGATTGCCTGAAAGGAAAAGTGCCTATTAGAAAGAAAAAAAAAAAAAAAAAGAGATTGCCTGAGAGAGGAGTTTACCCGCTTGCTTCAAAAAGCCTGCCTGCTCCAAAAAAAAAAAAGTATTTACCTGCTAGTGTTCAGCTTGGTGACTTTTCTGCTGGGTGCTAGAAAGAAAACGCTGAAACAAGGTCTGTACTCATTACTTCTGCTGCTATCACACCATCAAAACAAGGTCATCAATTAATTACTGCACAACAGCCTCTTTAGTTTTAAAATCTGCCGTGCTTTCCTCACTGCTTTCAAGGCAATCCTGGAAAATGAAGGTGCTATAGGAAGTGCTAATCTTTTCATCTCTTTTGTATGGGTTTAAGAAAGGAACAGAGTCTAGAAGTTATTCATCACTTATAAGGCATAACACGAAATTTTCTTGTGCTTTTGAAGTGATTCCCCTGAATATAATTGACTAAACTGATTAAAGCAACTGTTGAGTTGAAAGTCTTCCAGCCAAGGTCTGAAAAATGCCTTCCTGTGAAATGTTTAATATTTCTTTTTGTATGATCTCCTTATTAGGCTGTTCAGCTTTATAACCTGTGAAAATTAGGATTTTTCAGGAAATTAGATTATATATGCTCACCCTCTCTATAGCTGATACCATTTGCTTGCTTTCTTGTTTTTAGACTTGCTCATTTTACTTCAGATATTTTATTTTTTAGGAAATATGTTTCTTCTGTAGCGTAAGTCTACTTGATTTTTGCATGTCTTGATTTTCACTGCTGTTTCTGTTTAAAATTAAATCATCATCAAGAAACCAAGCATAAAAGGACACTTTCACTATAGGGAAAACGCATAAGATGTTTTAAAAGCTGTATTTCCCCCCACTAAAGCATGTATTTTCCTCATATATGAGAGTTTCACAGGATGACAAAATTGTTGAGGTTTGAAGGGACCTCTGCAGGTGACCTGGTCCTATCTGCTTTATCTATGTGTTTATGAGAAAATACGTGCTGTGTGCCTATGAGTCTGCATATACAACATATTTTTTTTTCCCTGCCCTCTCATAAAAAAACCCCAACACCACAATCCACCACTGAACCCAGTCTGTTTTCATAGCCTGGGTTCTGTCCTTATTAATCTTTAACACATATTAAAAAAAAGCAAACACAAATGAACGCCTATTTTGAGTACAACATATTTGGTACACTAATGGAGCTGATGTGCATTCACATTTGGCTAGTCTGGATGCACTTCGCAAGGTGTGTACAGCCCTGGATCCTCATGTGCACTCACCATAAAGTCATAATAAATAGGCATCAACATGTGAACGGCTATTGTCCCCCAAGAAGGATCAAAACCAGAATGCTTTTTAAAATAAAAATCCATTAATGTCAAGAGGTCAATATTTCCTCTAAGTTTAAAGTAAGAATAAATTGCCTATAGTAACACACTGTTTGCGAATGCCACCCTATTAATAGGCTTGTTCCATCTTTAGATGGGGCAAATGGAGCCCCTTTTACTGGGATCTCTCAGGTCCCAACCAGAGAACTCCTCAGAGCTGCGCTGCTGAAGGGCTAAACTGGAAATTGGATTGTACAAGAGGTGGCAATGTGAGTTTTAGAATCAATTTTAAACCCTTTAAAAAAGTATAAGCCTGAGGAATATTTGCTACTTTATTATACTTATCTACATACTTGTAGACACTATTTTATCTATTCATAGTTCAGCAGGTATGCCACGCTCATCAGTTTCCAAATTATTTGCTGGCTTCCTGGCACACCTCTTAGTTATTTTTATCTGATATTTCAAATAAATTACAAAATGCCTTGAATTGCATGATTAGTCCATTATGTATTCTGTTTATTACAATTATATGAACTTTTGATTAACCTCCATAAGTTTCATGAATAAATTACCTGGATCAGGGGAAACTGCCAGTTAATGTTACAATGTTCCAGTGGGGAGTTTCCAAGAGATTAATCTGCCTTTTTTTAGAGGCAGCTTTTTTCATCCCAGCTTCCTTTAAAAGCAATATATGCTGCTGCTGCTCAGTTGTGATGAGGAACAAGTTAATACATTTGCAACCCACTCAAAGTGAGTGGGTGCAAAATTTACTTGCAGAATCACATCTTTGGAAGATGATTTGTGCCCTTTTAAATATTGATGTCAGAGTCACTCTAACTCGATGAGGATAAATTGGGCTAATCACAGCAAGTCTCCCAAGCTGTGCAATATTACAGTCCAGAGGTTCTCTCCTATATCTTCCATGAGTGGTGCTGAACAGTTTCTTGCTGAGAATGCTCAAAAACTTTTCTATTATTCACAAGAAAATGACCAGAAAGAAGATTCAAACTTTGGCTGCTCATTAAGACTAGACGGGTGCCAAAGGCACTTGGCTCTTCTTTTGCCCAAAGCTCCTCCCCACTCACACATACACACTTCCCATGGGTCTATTTCTTGTGTGGCAAGTTTGATTTAGGCAGATCAAATGACACTGTCACTTTTATAAAGTGATAAGAAAACAGAAGAGAAAGCGGTGGGAATCTAGCCTTTGGATACAGAAGAAGATACTTGCTGGCATCAGTAGAGAATGGGAAGACCACGTCAGCAACTTGTCTAGCAAATTCATCACACAACCACTGGTGTCTGCTGTAGGACCAGGAAGAGATGAGAACTGTGAGACCTTTCTGCTGGTAGAAAAAATAATAAACCTTTAGCAATAACCTGTTGGTAAAAAGAAAACTTGGTGGCACAGAGATTAGGCAGAGAAAGGAAGGACACTGGAGGAGGGTGGCCCTTTGATGAATTACACAGAAGAGAAGCTCTGAATCTAGAAAAAAAAGTCATGAAACCAAAGCACTAATCACGAGGTAGAGCATATGCCCACAAGATGAAAGTGCAGAGATGCTCACAGAAACATCTCATTGATGCCCTGTCCAGCTGGTGTTCAACAGCACCACGGCAATGGAAGAGCTCAAAACAAGAAAGCTTGTGCAGTAGGTCAGGGAGAGGTGTTCATAAAGGCAAGAGGAGGCTTGTGAGACCCTGAGGGAGAACCAGCAAGACAGAAAGGGCTGGACAAGCCATCAGAGCCCACTGGGTGGGGAGCACTGGCCTGGCTGCAGGCATGTGCTGCTGTTCCAAACTGGTGGCGATACAGCAAATCTCATCCTTGCATTGATCTTTAGACTGACCTTAGAAGACAAAATTTGTTAAGTATTTCTTAATCACCAGATACACAAGGTCCTGTGAGGTCAAAATAGTCCATAGGTTCAGTTCAATTTTGATGGAAAACTACTGGGAATGATCACCTAATGAGCCTGGGCTATAAATGTTATTATTAACATACTGATTGCATCTTTTTCTGTGCCGCTTTTTCGTAGGAGATAGACAGAGATGCTGCCAACTGCTCTCAGTAGCTGGCAGAAACAGGGAGCTGGATGAAAACCAGCTGGTTGCAGCTCAGACTAGAAAGATAGATGGCATTCAGGAGCAGTATTTTAGGGACAAAACATTGCACCAAACTATTCCTGCAATGTTTTTACATTAAACTCAAATTTCTGGGGGATCTATTTGGGGTCAGCTTTCCAGAGAAAACGGTAACACTGCAGACGTACATGTTTTCTTTTGCAGATGACTATACTCAGAATAATTGTAATCTGTAATCACAGAAGTCCCGGGATGTCTATACTAGAAGAAAAAGTGAATACCAGGGTGCAAGGTGAGTGAAGATAAGGGGGAGCCAGGAGACAAAACAATAATAAAAGATCAGGAAAATAAAATTGAAAGCATTGTTCTAATTATCTACAGTATATCAGTTCAGATGCTAGAAAGCAAACAAAAGAGATATGGAAAAATTTTTAGATGTTACGAGAAGAATGTTTTTTAAAGTAAATCCTGGAAGACAGATGGTAAAGTTGCAAAAGATGTGTGTTTTTTATGAACTACACTGAGGAGCAGTAAAGGTATAAAGAGGCAGCATAAATAAGCAAGAGAGATACTCATTATAAAAACTAACAATGCATGCAGTTGATGTTCATTAGGGTTTCTTTAGGGTAACCTTGGCAAATAATGTAAGAAATGCATAGGGTACTCTGAGCCTTTTGGTGTAATTTCCTTCTGTTTCCCAGACACAATAAAATAATATACAGGAGCTCTTTCGCCTTCCTCAGCGCCAGTGACATTTCACAAAAGGTAAAACAACACTGCAGCTACTGACTTCCCTTGTCTATTTACAAGAGGAAATGTCATCAAGCATTCAAAATGTCACTACGTGCTGGGATGACGTCACAAAAGCCTGTCACAGAAACATGCCTTCCTCTTCAGATGCTGATGTTCGGAGCAATAAACCATAATGTGCTTAAGGAGATCTTGGTTTGGTAGGCAAAAAGCAGTGTGCATAATATCTACAAAATGAATTGCAGAGCAAATACATTTGCCAGGACTGAAGACATTTTCCAAGGAGTGCAGACAAATGTTCACTAACGCTGTCTGCCTCCAAAGCCAATTACTGCTGCAATACAGACAAAGAGGTGCTGTGTCTGCTACTTAAGCCATCTTGTTACAGTCCTTTAAAAGTGTCATGTACACAGAGAAGCATATTTGTAATCTTTATACTAAGTACACTTCACCTTAATTGCATCACCTCATGAAATTATATAAACAAGACTTTTGTGTTTGTGCTAGAGATTTCCTCAAGCTGTAGAACCGGGAGTTGCTTGTGAATTTCACAGGGTACAGTTAGTGGGTTTAGGACCCACAGTTTTGGTTTATTTATTATTTGGTGCAAAATAGACATAATTCACAAAAACTCGGGTTCCTTTCTGTTATTAAATGTTCCCTGGATTCAGGTCCTGATGTTTTTTTCTTGCCTATCCCAGCCTTTTTATTTGATTCTTAATAAAACAAAAAAATTAAAACTAAATCATTCTCAGAAATAATCTATTCCATACATATTGCCTACTTGCTTTCTTCATTATCAAATATTCCAACAAACATATATGGCAATAAAAGGCCCTTAAACAAAAAACAATGTTGTTTTCCTTTTCCATTTTGTTTTGTTTTAGCCAAGAGAGACATACACTGCTTCTTCTAGCCTAAGGACACGCACACATACGCATAAAACTCAAAGCAAATCCTAAACAAAATCTGTAGTAAGATGTTAGAAAAAAAATTGGTTTTTTTCTGCTGGTTTTGTGCTTTGTGGTTTGTTTTTTTTTTTAACAGCCCTTCAATTCCTGATTATATTTATAATTAAAACTTGTAAACTTAAATAAAACTTATAAATAAATAAAGTACAAAGCTGGATCTCCTAATCATTCTGACCTGCTAGTGCTGATCTTACCACCAGTCCTTATGTCCGTACACCTCAGAGGCCTTATGATTAGTGAGAATTTACTGTGCAAAACCACACAAAAACAGTGATGATATTACATACAAGGAATCTTCTTTCCTGTCAAAACACCTTTAAAGTAAGAATTCCAGCATTCTTTGCAGAACAAAGGCTTAAGATTCATATGCGTTTTTTAAGTATTCTGACATCACTTTTAAGTAGGGTGAGTCACAGAGCAGTAAAGTTATTAATTATTGTGATAATGAATGTCTGAAAGCCTATCTGTCAGGCATCCAGCTACTGCAAAAAAATCACAGAGTATGGAAAATCATCTTTGCTCCCCAAGAAGGTCATTAGATGCTTCCACATGAGATCCATCTATAGCAACTAGACAATAGAGATTGGAGACAGGCGATACCTTAAATGGAAGTGATCAGGGGAATATCTTATTCTATACTGCAAGACAGTATAGGAGACAGACTCTGTAGGAGTGTTAAAACTTCTCCAGAATGTTGTCATCCAGTTCAAAACTGCTCGGGAGCTCTATCCTCACCCCTAGCAGTGGTGACCGCCTTCCGTATACGAGCAACGTGAGCAACAAAAACCTATAGCTTCTTCAGCCATCACCCCTGCAGGTGCAACTTCCCTGTGGGACATGGGGAAATGCCCTGTTCATAGATACCAGTTTAAGATTTTTAACCCCCAAAATAAAATACACAGCAAGTTTCTCAGTCCTACCACCAAGAGAGCTGTTTGGAGTATGTTTATGCAGCTTCTCTGGTGAAAACACTGGTTTCCATCAGCTTGCAAAAGAGAAGAGGCGCAAGTGGAGGAAAATTAATTTCTGCTCAGATTTAAACTAAGCATCTGGACACTTACCTAAGGTCATTCAGTAAGCCAATGGCAGGACCAGCTGTGGACTTTCCTCCATTTTCTGTGCATTCAATATCAGAGACAGTTTCTTAACTTTCTCAGATTTCCAGAGATTTCCAGAGCAATGAGATTCACGGGAGTTCAGATGAGTTGGGAGCCAGTGCACTGCACACATGAATCTCCTGAGTTTCAGAAGATTTCCTGTCACAGGATTACAGATTTATTTTTAGTCCAACACCTAAAGTGAGTCATAAACCTCAAGTCAAACTAAGTTTATAAAGTTATCAGATAAAGTGCTAATTCTCAGACTTCTAAATGACTCCATTAGCATCCATGAGTAGGATGCATTTTCTGGAGATACGGTTACATACAACTTAAAATTCATGCAAATATGCCAAAGGTAAACAAAAGAGCTCTTCCCTGGAGATTAACTGGGGAACCATATTCGTATTACTTGCTCCAGCTCTATCTTTAACAATTGTCTTTGAACATTTTTGCCTCTCATGCTGTCT
Source organism: Syrrhaptes paradoxus (assembly GCA_013400615.1). Classification (NCBI taxonomy): domain Eukaryota; kingdom Metazoa; phylum Chordata; class Aves; order Pterocliformes; family Pteroclidae; genus Syrrhaptes; species Syrrhaptes paradoxus. The sequence continues at coordinate 77,804 of VZTO01002614.1, forward strand.
ATAGCGAACGCTTATTAGTGCCCCAGTTAAAATTAAGATGGAGAAGTGCCTTGGTCCCCTTTATCAGATGAAACAGCATTCTATTTGTGTTATTAAAATAATAAGACTCGATCTACATAGTTAGTGGAAACAGCAGAAGTTCACTCACAGGGGTATTGGAAAACTAAGGAAAAAAAAAAGAAATCAAAGTAGAGACAAACCCAAAACTCTCAAAACCTTCTTATAACAAGATTTAAGATTCTTTAAACTGTTATAATAGTCTTTTCAATGACCTCCACGCAATTTAAATACTTTATATTACAGTAAATACAGTATATATCAACTATCTTCTTGCAGAAAGTAATTAATGAAAAATAGGTTAAATACTGAAAAAGATCCACAAGTTAAGATCAACTTTTAGACTACAAATAAATGACCTGGCAATTATGTATATATGAAAGGTAAAAAAAGAGTTGTTATTGTAATAGCTTTCAGGTTAGTTTTCCTTTCAAGCAGTGTTTAAGAAAATTGGACAAAATATCTTTTCCAGCTTTCTACTATGTTTCTTAGTTCAGCAAAGTCTATATGTATTCACCTTGAACTAAACTGATTAGAAAAAGCGAACTCTCATCACTTATGTCCAGATAAAAAGGTTTCAAATCCAAACCAAAGATACACCTTCTGCAAGTTTACAAATCATTTAATGGAAAATAACATACTGTTGGTGTTAGTAATTAAGGAAATCATTACAGCTCTGTCTTCAGTACCTGGGAATATTTGGCTCTGTATGTTGCAGCCTGAATGACCCCCAGTTTCTCTCAGGAAAAGATCCAAGCACACATCTCCCTGTCCCACCATTTCCATAAAGAGAGAGACTCAAAAATTTATCCTGCCCTCCATCCTGAGCAGTTAGCAGGCCAGATACATAGGCTGCACTGGAAGGTCATCTGTCCTGAAATATAGCCCTAATCAGAAAGAATTGAGAATACATAATTAAAAACTTATGGTATTAAACAAATACTTATGTTCTTCTGCATAATTGCTTTTACATTTGCTTGTAATTTGACATCACTGAATGAACATTTGACAAAAAGATATTTAGCTTTCCATTGCAACTGTTGAAAGAAACGAGCTGGGCATGAACAACTGAGCCATAACCGATTCCAAATCCCTCTCTGCCTCATAGGATATAGCAGTACCTGGGCTATCTGAGAGAAGTAACAATATTGTGGCAGTACGGCCACACAAATCATACTAATTTAAAATACAAAACAGGAGAAAGAGATGATTTATACTTCCTGAGTCAACACCCTCTTCACGTGCAATCAGCTAGACACAGCATTTGGCACTGCTTCGTGGTTTCCTCGGCAGGGTGCTCTGCTCTTGGTTCTTCCCTCACAAACAAATCTCAAGCACGATGTTCCACTTTTTAGCCACCTGAACATCTACTTTAAAGAGCCCTGACATCCTGCTTTTGCCTTCACTGTCTCCCCTGTTGCTACTTTATCACACAGCCTGGGCTGTACATGAAGTGCCTGAGGGACGGCAGCAAAGTCACAAAACAAACATCCTCCACAGCGGGCTGCGCGGCACGGCTAGGTGAAGGTTTGAAAGCACTGAGAGTAACTTCATTCCATCTCCACAGCACTTTTTCTTTATGGGACCCAGGGAGAACTCGGGTACACCCAGGTTCACCAGCCCTGCGATACAGAGTTCTGTGAGGGTGAACAGAGCAAAAATTAATACATTTTCAAGATCACCCAAAGGGAGGAATCTATGACACAAATTAACCCTCCAAGCACAGATAAAAAAATTGCTGATCTTTAGCACCGCCCATTTGATAATCTTAAAGCTCATTACAAATGTTAATAAGCCATGCCTCATCACGGATAGGAATATTAATAATATTCTTCTGGTCTTAAAAACTGTATAAACCAACACTGTGGCCAGCAGTCTGATTTTCACAGTGTGCCTGTTCATTCATTCATATAGTTTGTGGGTATAATTACAACAACTGTGTGTTTCTGTTGGCCTGTTATACGTGTAAGTAGCTATTTGCATCTGCAAATATCTCATTTACATGTATGGTCACTGTTATGTCTATGTGCATAAATTAGGTATGCAATTGCACACATCGTAATGTGCATATATTTATAAGAAAAAACATCCGTGAGCTAAGCCATACATCCTGCTATGTTAACTTTGTGGCAGAACTGGGAATACAACACAAATTGTCAGGCTCCCAAGCCTGCAATTTAATCATAGAGCCTCATGTACTAGAAGAGGAATGAGAGCCATAAGCAAGCTGAAGGAAACAGCCCAGTCTCACCAGCTCAGTAAGGAGAACAGTGATCCACCTCAGACTCATTTTGACTTCATTAAACTGTTACAGTTAATGGACAAGCACTGTAGTTCCAGACAACAGATCACTCTAACTACTGGTGCCTTATGAAATAATCCTGTGGTTCTAGCAGAGTAGCAGAGATTCAGCACCTATCTTTGCAAAGATTGACCAACATGCCCCTTTTCATCCAGTTTTCTAATTCACAATTAATTAAATCAGAGGATTTTTTAAGTTACTGGACACCTTCCAAACAGTTCCACCCTCCCCTGCTATGGAGATTTGCACTTCGGTCTTCTAGGAAACAAACAATAATCCACAAACGATTTTTGTGTCAACGAAAGCAACTGATTTAATTTCTTGAGCTATCCAAAGGAACAATTCCTGTAGAGCCATAACAGAAGGTGCACAGCTATAGGGTACAATGAAGTAGCAAAGTGAGAAAAAAAGCAGGAGCTTGTCTGGAAAACACTAGACTGTGTTTACTGAGAAAGACTACCAGACTGCCAGCCTGCAAACTCATTAAATCTAATTCAAAACATCAGAACAAAATAAAAAAAAATAAAACATGGAGGGGGAAGAAATGGAAGAAAACAACAATTCTGTTTTTCCTGGGGCATCAGGAGACACATGCGAGAGCAGAAGGGCAGCAGGATCCACAAATCTTTGGAAAAGGCATGGATTGGGAGCCATAAAAATCCCAGATTCAGCTCTTGATTCAGCAAAAGAGCAAAAGGTTTTCGTCCTGTGTGACTCTTGGCAAGTGACAGCAGAATTGAAACTGTGCTTTGGCATCAAGAGCAGGACTTGATGTCAGGAGCTGAAATGCAAATTTGCAACATAAAACCTTCTTCCTTAATAGATATACTTCACTATATAAATTCTTAAAAATTTTCATATAAAAATCATTACTATTGTTCTGTTTGCTGAGAATGTGGCAAGTTACTTCACCTGAAAGCAGGTAATCATGTACACGACAGCTTCAGTATCTTTGCATGTCATTAGATTAAGCTCTCTTGAAACAGAGTCCCTCAAAGGTCCCCAAGCAGTACATATTCAGGTATGGGGTTCTGCACAAAAGGCAGCATGTAACACCTGTTCCCCCAAAAAAATAAGACCTCTAATCTAATTTTTTCCAGTTTAATATAGTTCAAACAAGTGGATGGTCTGGTTCATCTGAAAACAGAGATTTTCTTCCCTTGAGCACAATATTCCCGGCACAAAAGGAGAACAGCAAAAAGGAATGTAAGTACAGGTAACTCTCTAGGTTATTCGAACAGAAAGGGAAGTTCTTAAATTCTGCCTCTTCCTTCCCAGAGTAGTTTTCATTTTTATGTTGAACTGTCATTATAGAAAGAAAGGAAATAATCCAGAATGCAGGGACCAGAACTCAAAACTTATTCCACCTCCCCAGAGGAGGAAGAAAGTGGCACATCACCAGTCCCAGGCCTTTGTGTTCCAGTGCAGCAGCACTTTGGTATCGAGTTAAAACCCACAGCAGTCTCTGCTGCAGCAGGCGGGTTACAGAATACACCTGCAACACGCTGCTGTCACGGGTGGTTACCATTACCCACTAGAAACGGATCATTTTTAATGCCTGGAACAGATAGCAGGTATGTCACTACAGGTACATCTCAACAGTGTATGTGTTTCATGTCCTCTTACCCCCCAGGGCAATCTTGCCTGCATTTTACCATTGCTGTCATTTGCTATGAACTGGTGGGATCCGGCAGCCTTATTCTGCTTGAAATAAATTCCAGCTGCCAAAATACTATTCCAGGTTGAATTTTGATCGCATTGTTGCCAACAATGAAGAATCTGCTTATTCCTCTCTCTCATATACTATCTCTCTATGAAGCATCCTTTCTGACAGCAGTTAGGAACACTAACGTTGGCCTCTGTCCACGGCCATTCCCTAGATAACCATATGAAACAAATCAGACACTCTTTTGTCTGTGTGTACGAGCAAGTAGGCGACCCCATTTGAAAATATTCATTAAATGGTTTCATCATTTTTTATATTACTTTAAAGTCATTAACATAGTGGGCCAAATTATGATCTCAATTACAGAGGAGTAAATCCGAGGCAATTACACAGGCGCAGAATATGATCAAAATCTGGTGCAAAATAATTAGAACATTTCAGTTGCTCTTGGTGAAACTTCATTAGTGGAATAATATAAATTAATAAAGACCACCAAAATGGATGATGTCAGAAAATTCACTGAAAATGAAGTTTCAGGTTGTACTGTTCACAGGAAACACATCAAGCAAAGCAGACAAACGAAGCCCCAAGGTCCTGGTAATCAGTGTTAGAGCTACTTATGATCTTCACCCTTTTGGTGGGAACACGACTAATCCACTTGATGAACTGAGCATCAATGACCTTCGTTAAAAATTCATTGAAACCTCACTGAGTAAATGATAACTATTAACCTTAAATTACGTGGACATCTAATTATCCAGACTGGATTCTCTGCATACCTATTACAGGGGCACAACCTGTCTCCCCCAGCACCTAGCCCCCTATACTCACATT
>VZTO01002615.1:0-12067 GCA_013400615.1 Syrrhaptes paradoxus
GGTTTGCTGCAGCGATGATCCCAAGCAGGCTCTGTGCAGTGGCACTTGTGGGTGCAGAGCAGTGAGAGCTCAAGTGGCCGTGCAGAGCTGTGCTCGGGTGGCTGGACGTGTGCTGCTGGTACCATCGTTGGCTCTCTCCAAAGGGAGCCTCAAGGATTTAGATCCTGATCTACTGAGGGGGCAGCCCGGGGAAAGGCAGCTCTCCGTCTCTCTGAAGTGTTTCATGAAGTCTGTGCCTTGCTTGATTTTTGGCAAGTGAGAGCTTGATTTAACATGAGTTTTGAAAAGGGGGAAATGCAAAACAGCTGCTATGGTTGTAAGCAAGCCAGGAATGGAGAGGAGGGCAAGGCCTGTGGGTGTTTCACTTACAGACCTTGGCAATTGGGAAGCTTTCCTTTTTCTGTTTTAATTGGCATCAGGAAGGTCTTTGGGACCTTGGGATCCCAAACACCAGTCAGGACATCTGGGTGGGTCTGGGGGTGCCTCTGTACCATGAAACATGGTCTGTGATGTTCAGTCAGGGCATGGGCAAAGGGACCTGCAGGACTTGGAGATGGATGTGGGAGGAGCTGGTGAAAAAGGAGAGGGAGAGACTTCTGTGCATCCTTGTCCAGTTGTGTAAAGCCCCACAGCCTGCTGGCTTCAGGGGGTGCGTTGGGAGCACAGCTCCGTGTGGTCCCTAGGCTGGAGCACCCCAATGTGTCTCCCATCCCCATGTGCTCCCTGGGGCAGCCTGTGGTGCTGGGTCACCCTGGGATGGACACCTCAGGAGGACAATTCACCTGACTGCACTTGGGGTGAGGTTAGTCACTCCTGTAAGGGCTGGTTTCCTCAGCTAAGCACAAAGGCAGCTGAGGATAACTTGTGCAGACCTCTGGTCCCACTCCTAGCTGCCCACAGCAGAGCAGGAAGGTCCCTCCTGTCTATCTGCTAGAGACCTGACCTGGACAGAAAGCCTGAGAGAGGGGCTTGTCCAGCCCAGACCCTCCTTCTGGGCCACTGGCATCAAATGCTTTGGAGGCAGATGTAAGAAGCCTCCTATAATGTGCCTGGAGGGGAGGTTTGTCCCTTTTAGGATACAGGAGGTTTTATCCTTTGCATTAGATGAGTATTCAAATAATTTAACAGTGGATGTTCTCATCCTTCATACACTGGTGGTTGTTTTTGTGGCTCTAATGCTCTCATGACCTCAATAATGTCTTTGGCGAGTGCGTTTCTCAGGTTAATTATGCATTAAGTTTACATAAGGCTTTTCCTTTTTTAATCAGTTCTAGACTTGCTGCCTTCAGATGTGCTGAATGCACTGACACTTGGGCACTGGCGGGGGGGCTTACAGGAGAACCGTACCCACCCTTCTACCCTGCCGGTTCTTTTGTACACCCTGGTATGTCTCCTTTCCTTGTCACCTTGCTAAATAAGCACCCTTGAGGCTTCTGGGTTTATTTTTTCCCCGTACAAGCTTCTCTGACGTGCACTATGGTACTGTCACACCACAAAGGAAGGTGGTTACTGGTGTGACTGAGATGCTGTAGCCAGCTCACTGTCCTTCTCCCTGGGCTGGAGAAGAGCCTGCCTGGGAGCTGCTGGGGGATTTTTTCTTAAACAGACTCAGTCTTTCCCATGTGTAAGAGTGTAAGAAAGTGGGTAGAAGGTGTGACTTGCACTTGATGGTGTTTCTCTTTCTTTAGGAGATTTCTCTATTTCTCGTCATTCTCTTTGCTTTGCTCTGGATTTCTTCTTTGATTTCTTAGCAAGCTCTTTGGAGCCGGATGAGCTTTCCTGCTCTGAAGACCTTGAAAGCAAAGGTTACTGTAAGATTGCATAGAAGCAAATTGGATAATGTGGTTCTTTCTTCAAGACAAGTGTTTCTGTTTGCAAAGTAACTTGGCAGTCTTGTGTATTTTGGATTTAGGCATCCTGATGTATAAGCCAAAGCTAACAGATATTAATTAGCTGGAGGAATGGAATTGGTAAAATGGGTTTCCCGTGAAGGACTTGTCCTGGGTTAGGGTCTGGCCAACCTGGGCTGCTGAGTACCCACCCGAAATTCATCTTGGAGCAGGCTGAGCTGACCCAGGGGTTGGCGTGATGGGGACTGTGGCTTTTATCTGATGTGCCAGCCCCATGGGGAGGCTGGATGTGCCAAATGGCACTGAGTACCACAGTCATTTATGAGGTTTTTAACCATTTTTTTCCCCTCCCCAAGACCCAGCTGTCTGTAATGATGGCCAAGTCTTTCCTCTTCTCTGGGTGGTGTATGGTGAAGGAGACTGGGTAGAGAATGCAAATCAAAGCTAAACAAAGTGCTTTGCCATCTTTTCCTGTTTAAGAGTCTTAATATATTAGCTAATCATGTGTGTAAACAATCTCGATATGCAAACAGAAACGTAGTGTCTCCCCTGGCATCAGCTGCTTTGAGCTTCCCCGTTAACCTCTTCAGAGCAAACAACCTTCCTGAACAGCCATTTCGGAGTGTGCAAAATTGATTTCGTATTCGGTCTCCGCAGTGGAAGAAGATGGCGGCTCAGAGCCGCGCGCGCCTCTTCCACTCCCTCGTCATTTTTTTTGCGATCCTCTTCCCCCGTGCACCTCGGTGATGGAGGATGGGTGGTTCCAGCACCAGGGCTGCTGCCGTGCTGGGTGCCAGTGGGTCAATCTCGCTGCCTGGGCACGAGAGTCCCTCCTGGTGCCTGCTGGTGAGCAAAAACAATAATAATCAAATTTACAGTGGCCCCTCTGTGGGTAATCCCACAGTGCAAAGACCCCCTGCCTCCCACCCCCTTCATGTGCATCTTCTCTTAATTAATTAATACCGCATTCATCACCGCTTAATTCCCGTTTCCGTAGCACCCGAGGAGGGGGGGCTGCTGGCAAAGGCGGGTGCTGTAACAGTCTAGATCTGCTGTCTTAGTGGAGGAGCTTAATTAGCCCCCGTGACAATATGGGGTTGTTTCCCGCAGCCCCGTAACCAGTGGTTTCGAACTGGGTTCTGGTGCCCAGCAAAAGCAGCCCCGTGTCCCCGTGCTGGTCCCTGTGCAGCCCAGTTGTGTGTGCTGGTGAGAAACAGTGTTCTGCTGCGGCAGCTGCCTAAATTAAAAAAAAAATCACAAATTGGTCTCTTTTTGAGCTTTGTGAGGGACAGGAGGTGGAGCAGCTGGGTTTGGTCTGTCCTGGGGTCTCGGTGCTGGGGACGAGCAGGCTGATGCTGGGGCTCATCTGTCGGGCTATAAAGGGTCCCGTACACCCCGCTCTGCTCAGAGCTGTTTGTAGCAGTGTTGCAGTGCTCCTGGTCTCCTTTTTGTTCCATTTTTTACCTTAAACACAACCTGCTGGCACTTGTGGTGCCTCCTCTGCTGAAATCCTCTGTGCTACCCTGTGCCACAGCCCTGATGGGGACCGTGGCTGGAGAGCCAGCTGGGGTGGCCGTGCAGCGGGGCTGGGGCAAAACAGCACCTACACCAGCAGAGACAAGCTGCTGTGGTGCTTTCGGGAGGAAAATAACTTCTAGAGGACTGCTGGGAAGACAGCCGATGCGATTGTCAGCATCGATTTGTGGTGTGTGATGGGGTTTAGATGGATGTCTTTTTTTTTTTAAGGTTTTATCTCTCTATCTTTGAAGTCTTGCTGTTTTTGTAGAGGGGAGAAGGAAGCCCAGTGTGCCCCCACAGCTCATTTCTTGGTGGGGTGGTGACCATGGGGATGCATGCTGGTACCCATGCCGATCCCGTCTGCCCTGGCACTGCGTTTAAGATAAGATGGAGACGCCCAGAGCATGTGTGCAAGGAGGGAAGGGAAGATGGAGGAGGAACAAAAGCAGCAGATCCACCACCAGGCTCCTTGCCAAGAGCGGCTGCGGCATGTGGCCCCGCTCAGGGTGGCGGTTCCCCCCCCCCGGTGACATGGCTGGCGATGCTCCCTCCTGCCCTCTCCACGCTGGCACGGGCTGCGGGCGGGCTGGGGCGTGAAGGCGGCTCTCGGCTGGGATGCGGGATGCTGGATGCCATCTCGCCCGCGCCCTTCCCACCGCTAGACGGGACCGCGGCATCGGCGCTCCGTCAGCCCGCCGCACGCCTGTCCCGCGTGACTCGCATACGCAATGCAGCCATGCTTAACAAGCGTGAGTAATTATGCCAGGCGGAGGGCTGGGGTGTGGGGAGCAGTAAGGGTTGGGCGTGGGGGATTTTTTTTGCTTGATTTTATTTTTTTTTTAATTTCTATTTCTCTTCTCTTCCCCCACCCTTGCCCCCCTGCCCAGCCCGCGGCATTGAAACTTGGCCACCTCCTTGGCGGTGGCTTCGGGAGGGCTGGGGATGCGGGGGTCAGTTGGCACAGCAACTGCTGTTCGGGGACAAAAGGAGGCTTTTTTGCAGCAACAGTAGCAGCTGCCAGCCAGAATAGCAAATCCACGCGACTTGGCACCACTCCAGCTTCCTTGAGGGTTGCAGAGGGATGGTATGTTGGAGGGTAAGACTAGCTAATTAATCTTCCGGCAGGGAACAGTGTAATATCAGACAATTACAAAGACAGAATGAAATTACTATAGTGGGAAGGCTGGCATACGAATTTCTCAAAGGGTCCATCCCTCAGCCCGCTGCCGTGTTACTTTATATGCGGGAAAAGCACCGACCGTACATGCGCTTTTCTGTTGTGTGTGGGGGGGTTTGTATGGATTGAATTATGTGTTTGGAGGAGGGGCGGGGGGATGTGGCCTCGATCGCAGAATAAGTTTTCAAGGAGCAGAAAGAGTCGTTCCAAGCAGAGATGTTTCCCGTCAACCAGCGGCCATGCCGAGAGGGCAGAGCCTGTGTGTTGCTGATGCTATGGGCTCAAGGGGTTGGGGGTTTTTCTTGGTGTGGTGTGTGGTTTGTTTGGTTGTTTGTTTTTTTTTTACTGATCATACTGTGATGCCTGATGGCCACAGTTTTTGGGAGGAGAATCTGACTGCTGGGCAGAGGGAGAATGATTTCATTCATTGTTGTTGCATGGAGAAGCCCTCAAAGAGCTTTGGAGCTGCTGAAAGTTATTGGGAAAACACACCTACCAGCTCAGCGGTGGTAATTGCCAATAATTAGCTGTAATCACTGCTACCTACAGTTGGGATGCTGTGATGAATAGGGCAGTGCAAGCCACATGGTGCTGGCTCCCTGGCTGTTTATTTGCAGTGGGGAAAGAATTAGGAAAGTCTCATTTATCCTGGAGCACGGGAAGGCATCGGTGGGAGATCAGCCTGTGCAGAATTAGCATAGGAAATCCCTCCTCCCTCCTCCTCCTCCTCGCCAGGCGTTAGGGAGAAGCTAATGACTCTCCTCCCTCCACATCTCTCTGCCAGGATGAAACGTAATGCGGTGGGATCTCTGTAAGTGTCATTAAAAAACAATGTGAAAACAGTATCAGTCAAATTCCCTTTGCTGTGTTGCGTGTGTGCGTCTGCGCGTGAAGCCCGTGGAGATGTGGCCAGGAGCTGGTTTGAGCCAGGAGAGGGTTTGGAGCAGCTCCAGCTTGGCTGCTCTTTCTCTGAAGGAATTTGAGTAGGTTTTTCCTTGGTGCCTGCATAGATCAGATGGTGCGGAGATGATGTTTAAAAACCACTGCAAGCCCTTCTTGGCTTTCTTGGCAGCTGGACTGCCAGTTGTCACTGAAGCTATTGCAGGAGTTGAGTTTTTTCAGAGGGGGTAGAAGTGTCAAGTGCTGGATTGTTGGGCTGGGACAACTTTTCCAAGCTGCACACAGCCTAGTCCTTGTCCTGTACCTTGAAAGGCATCCTGGTGGGTGCTCATCCATGGGTGCCTGTCTGAATATTTCTCAGGGCTGGCAATATATCAAAACATTTCCCATTGGGTTTCAATAGGGATGAAAGTCCCATCAGAAGTCCCTTGGTGTGGTGCATGTTGCTCTGCCCCACCCAGGCTCCAAAACCTTCTTAAGAAACCAAAAAAATTCTCTGTGCAGCTGAAAGATGGTTCGCAGAACCAAGTCTCTGCTCCTACCATCTGCTATACCCACCCTGGGTTTGTTCCGAGGGTCCCCAAGCACTTGGGTACACAGTGACTGTTCCCTGGGTGCTGAAAAACTGAGTGTCACCACTCCCTCTGGAGGATGCAGAGATCAGCACATGTCCCTAAAGTTCATCTGCCCACCAGCCAACCAGATGTCCAAGGATTGAGGTTCTGGGGGAAACTCTTTGAAGATCAGCTTATGATCCTGCAGAAGGTCTCAGATTGCCTATCAGGATGGTGACGGCTCTAGCTACAGGTGCTGATGAGCAGGAGAGTGAAGAAACTGAAACTATCCCACCCACTTAATAAACAGAAATCATTTGAACTCAAGTTTGATGGTTGGTCCTAATCAGAAATTGATGGAGTTCAGCCCCTGTTCTGGATTGCATCTGAAGTCCTGCTGAGGATGGACTCTCCCTGCTCAGATGTGCTCAGGCCCAGCCTTGCTTTCGGCTCTGTGTGCACCAGTCCCAGCCCGGCAGCACGGCCGGTGTGGAAATGACAATCTGAATCGCTTCATGTTCAGTGATTGACACCAGAGATGTTTCTGTAGATTGAGTGCATCTTCTTGACTACACTTCAAAGTTTTCACTTTATGAATCTTTTATGGAGTTCTCTTTACGTTGGATAAAAGCTGTAGTACTGAATTCTTACCTTTTAAAGCCACACAATAAAACCCAACCTTTCCCAACTGGTTGACTCAATGAAAGCCGCCTGCTGGGTCCTGCTCATGTTCACACTGTGGGGCTGAACTTGGCCGCGAAGGCGGGTGTATCCACACGTTGGTGCATGCTAAAGAGATAGCAATGGTCTGAGCACTCTGTGACCTGAAGGTGTGAGCCTTGATGCTGCTGAAATTCCCTCCTTGCAACAGGGTGTGTCTGCCCTCGAGTCCTGCTGTGCCTCTCCAAGTCAACCTCTGGAGTTAGGAAATCTAATTTGTAATAAATCTGCATTACAGTACAAGTAAATCTGCTTCAGTGGCTATAAAAATTAATTCCTTATCCTAAACATTATTATATAGCTTTCAAAATGAATTGACTGTGGTTGGTAGCCTAGCATGTGCCATTATTGGTAATTAGTGTAACAAAATAACATTGCTGTGATATTTCCTGCCTACCCCTCCCCCAGATGGGAGACATTTCCTATTAGAGAATCAGAACTGCAAATGCAATGCTTGTGTGCAAACCACTCTTTGATTTTTTTTTTTTAATTTTTTGTGTGTGTTGCAAGTCAATCTGTTCCTTTCAGCGTCTTGGTCTGTGGTTTTCTGGGAGCTTTTGCTTCTGAAAAAACTTCAGCATAGCCCAGGGCACTATTAGAGCCTGATGCTGGGACATTGCTGGTGTGTCCCTGGAGGTGCCCAATGCTCTTGGGTCTCCTTGGAGCTTTAGCTTGTGCTCAGTTGCTGCCGAGGTCACTTACCGTCTCCCAGGATCCAGCCTTTGTGCCATGCCTTGCAGACGACATGCACCTCAGTAGGTTTTCACAGTGATGTGCTTGACCCCTGGTGCCTTTGTCCAGAAGCTCAGCTTGTCCTAAAGGTGTGACAGGTCTGCCCATGGAGTGCTGGGGCAGCTCTGAGGCTGCTGAGGGCTGGAGGGAGGCAGAGGCTCCCTTTTCTCAGCACATAAATGAGTTGGCGAGGGCAGTGCTTGCTGGGCAGCCGGAGGGGTATGCAGCAGAAAGATGCACACGGGAGGCTGAAAGGACCTGAAAAACCTCTCCAGGCTTTCACCACTGGACAGAGCGAGCTTCTACACCTTACTCTGCTGGTTTGACTAAAATCTGAAAGGGGGATGGAAGCATGGGAATAGCAAGTCAGCGTGTACTTTACACGCTTCATTGCTGTGTGAGGTGGAAGGACACCATCGGGCAGCTTTGCTCCACAGCCCCATTTTCAGCTTGTCCGATGGCTCTGCCTGCTCCCCCGCTGCATGGCCAGGAGTCATGAAACCTCAGGGCTTGTCCCAGATGTCCTGCCATAATCTCTCAGGAACGTCCATGCTAAACACCTCAACAATGCTGACCAAAACTATTATTACAGACATTTTACTTGTGGAGTTTCCCATTGGATTTCTTTTTCCCCCACCATAAATATTTTTTTTTTTGTCCTGAATTTGCAGCCTTCAGTATTGCCTTTTGAAATATTTCTCTGCAGCCATCAAGGCTGGAAACTTGATTCTTAGGGAAGGAAAGTTCAGATTCTCCTGTAATTTTCAGACTCTGGGATCTGGGGCTGTTAGATGAAATACACAATTTAAAACTTAACAGCTCTGTAATAAGAACTCAGGACCAGAGGAATGGGAAGCCAGAGGGAGGCCTGATTGTTCATGCTGTCCCCAATGTGGAGTTATTTCTTGAGTTTTGATGATGTGACAGCTTCAGAAGTCTGGATATATGCCCAGGACTCACTCAGCCCATACATCACAGGGCTGAAAAATGCAGAAACTAAGCAGTAAAACTGAGTGGGAGATATCTTTGCCACCCTGGAAAGCATTCAAGAGTTAGATACAGTAATAATAATAATATCAGTATCGCTCTTGGCCCAGATGAGGATGGTAAATCCCAAGTCCAAATCCCAGCAAGTTACAAAATGAACGGGCTGTGCCAGCTGAAACCTTTGATTTGGTCCAAGCTGGTTTTGGTAGCTGAGCCCGGGGTTTTGTGTTTCAGTTGGAGTTGTATCCTCAAGCTAATTGCATCTGTACAAATTTGAGCTCATGGAGGAAAATAAATTGCATGTTGGAAGGTGACATAATCATGACTTCAGGACTTTCTCCAACTTATTTTTTTTTCCTGTAGGTCAAAGGATAATGACATGATTCAAAACAGGATTTTGCTAGGAATGAATTGATGCATTTTTTCCAATGGAAAGCCCCACACTGCTGTCAGTATGGCCACTGCAGCACTTTGAGACCTCTGTCCCCGTTGCTCTTGCAGGATGAGAGCAGAACATGGGGTGTTGTTGGCACTGGCCAGGAAAAACAGAATTTTTTTTTCTTTTTAGTTTCCTTATCAAAAGGCCTATATCTCAGGAATTTGGAACTAAATGTTTTTAAGCTCTGACCAATTCTTCCTGTCTTCTTGCTTCTGAAAATAAGTGACTTTTCTGTGATGTCAAACATATCTTTCTAACTGAAAATTACTTTTTTTTATTTCATAGAATCACAGAATGGTTTGGGCTGGAAAAGACCTTAAAACCCATCCAGTCCCACCCCCTGCCATGGGCAGGGACACCCCCCACTAGCCCAGGTTGCCCAAAGCCTCATCCAGCCTAGCCTTGAACCCCTCCAGGGTTGGGGCATCCCCAGCTCCCTTGGGTGCGTGTTTGCTGCCCTTCTCATGTCACTGGCAGCCAAGTTTGTTGAAGACTTTGTGCATAGACTTCAAAACGTTCAGATTTTTCATCAAAGTGGAAATTATCTATTTTTCTTCATATACCTATTTCTACATTTCTCAGTTCTCTTCAGCCCAACCCCAAACCTCCAGCTTGCTCAGCTGTTTCAAAGGACCCCATCAGTTATTTCAGCTTCATTCTTGGTGTGAGCCTGGTATTTCTGTATCTTTTTAAATGAACCATGTAACTGCAGTAGAAAAACTAAGGAAACAAAACCTGTAGCAGGTCAGGAGGGTGAACGAATCCTTACTGAAGTTAGGCAAAAATTTTATCTCCTGTTTGCAAGAAAAACTGTGCAAGTCTTGATTTCTCAAATGAAACCAGTCTCAAAGATCAAAAAAAAAAAATCTAAAAAAGTGTTTTGGGTCAAATTAAATATTTAATTTCAAGAAAATCAAAGTATTTCAAACATATTTCTTTGTTCATTTAATATTTTATGAGATAGGTCTAAAATTAAACATGAAGTTGTTCCTCTGGGGAAAAAAAGATGTTTTTCTGTGTTTTTTTTTCCTAAAGAAAAAATAAATCTATTTGATAAAAGTACTTTTTCCTTTTCCCAGAATAAATTTTTCCTCACACTGAAAATTTCTGTATAATGTTGCATTGCAGCAGCCTTTTCAGAAAGATGGTGCCTCTCTGGGTACCAGATCTCCTGATGCTCCAGGGACAAAGCTGAGCTCTTGCTGTTGCAGTGCAGTTTGGAGAAACAGACCTTCTATATTATCTTGGGTTTTTTTGTATGGTCTTGCTGTGAGAGATCGGGGTAGATAGGTAAAACGGAGTTACAATAGTCACCGTGGCATCTCCTAGGCTCTGTGTGAAGGACCTGGGCTTGTCCTTGGCTCTCTGAGGTTTTCACTTAGTGCCTGGGGAGTTGGTACAACTCGCTTAGGGACCAGTGTGGCAAGAAACCTCCCAAACTGTCTGATCTTCAGCTGTGCCAGAGTGTTTATTATCTGTGTGTGTACACTTCTGATGAACTCTGAAACACAACACAGCGATGTTGGGGCGTAGCATCAGAATTTGTGTGTGCTTCCGAGGAAAGCTCTGCTGCCTGGGCTGGGTTTATATATGCGTGGATTTGTTTGTTTCAATATTTGAAAGAAGGAGGCTGTGTTTTATTATCATTAGTGTGTAGATTGCTTCCTAAAGTCATGTGCATTTGCAGCATAATTCCTGATCTCCTGTCTAGACTTTCACTGGGGCATTTTGGAGTGATAATAATGGGGCAACACAATGAAATGCAGGACAGCCACAGCGCAGATCAGTTCTCTTTAATGTGGGTCACTTATGCATGTGCTTGTCTGGCGGTATTTCTCCTCTAATGTTTGGCATATGTGCTATTTTTCTATTTTTTTTTCTTTGACCCTAAATCACTTAGTCTGCAGCAAGCTGCAATTCTGCTAGGAGATTTGTGGAGGGAGAGCAGCTACACTTAACCTTTTGTTTTCTCCATCAGATTTCTGACAATATAAATAGTTTCCTTGTCACGAGTAAGATTGTTGCACTAGCAAATATAACCCTGTTTCTGTCAGTTCTGTATCCTTAAGCTCTTCTTGCTGTTTTCCCCCAATAGTTACCAAAATGGGCACAGATCTCCCCAAGAGCCAGCAAGGATGGGAACCCATGCAACTGCTCCCAGTGCAAAGCTGAGCCTAACGGCAACAGGCACGCAGGGTCCGGGGTGAAAAATGGGGTTATTGCAGACCTGTGGCTTGTGAGCACTCCAGCTTCTGCTGCAGCTGCACGGGTGGTGATTTCAGGTGTGCAGGGGGGAAAAAAAGTCAGGTTTAACTTCTGCACCCGTTCAGGCTAACTGGCAACTTGGGACAGGACCCTTTGTGCGATGCTGCTCGTGTGCAAGAGAGCAAGGCACGTGTGTGCTCCCCGCTGCCCAACAGCAAGGCACAAGCCGCCAAGGGCAAGCGATTTCCCAGCATTTTTTGCTGACGCAGAGCAATGCGCCGTTACCTCGGGCAGCCGCAGAGCAGAGAGCGGCACCGTCGGAATGAGGGCAAGAGCCATCCAAACAATTTACTATCCTGCCGCAAGGATGCTACAACAAGGCCCATAAATGGCCCCATAAAGGGAATCTGGGTGGGAGCTGGGAATACACTGACAAACACAATTCTCCCTTAATTTAATAGAAGGGTCCATTCAGCAGAGAATATATTGTAAAGCGCTCTCAGGTTGGATGGCCTCCTATTGTGTCTGGCCTTTGAAGTGCTGATTAGCTGGGCTGGGAACATGCTGATAAAAAGTTAATTTCTATTTGCTGTTGCTTTGTAATTGGATGAACACGAAAGCAATTAAATATTAAAACATACAAACAAATAACGAAGTCACTGTAATTAGCCAAAGTTTGATCACTGTCATATTTATTTAGGAGGAGATGATACGTCTCAGCAGGTGACATTTTAAATACCCTTGGCTGCTTTGGTGTTGTCTTCAGAGAATGCTGAATAATGTACGGAGGATTTAATTAAACCCCATTGTAAATCAGCTATGATGACAGGGAAGTGACAGCCACATGTTGAAAAGAGAATTAGGCCGTAGCAAGAGAGATTAATTAACTATTTTCTACAGAGTTCAACTTAGGTGTTGTGCAGGGAGTTTGTCCGAGAAGGAGAACTTGATCTTTGAGTTGTTCCACCCAAGCCTGGAGCCTGCT
>VZTO01002615.1:12183-33228 GCA_013400615.1 Syrrhaptes paradoxus
AGACCTTCTATATTATCTTGGGTTTTTTTGTATGGTCTTGCTGTGAGAGACCGGGGTAGATAGGTAAAATGGAGTTACAATAGTCACCGTGGCATCTCCTAGGCTCTGTGTGAAGGACCTGGGCTTGTCCTTGGCTCTCTGAGTTTTTTACTTACTGCCTGGGGAGTTGGTACAACTCACTTAGGGACCAGTGTGGCAACAAACCTCCCAAACTGTCTGATCTTCAGCTGTGCCAGAGTGTTTATTATCTGTGTGTGTACATAGAGAGACTTCTGATGAACTCTGAAACACAACACAGCGATGTTGGGGCGTAGCATCAGAATTTGTGTGTGCTTCCGAGGAAAGCTCTGCTGCCTGGGCTGGGTTTATATATGCGTGGATTTGTTTGTTTCAATATTTGAAAGAAGGAGGCTGTGTTTTATTATCATTAGTGTGTAGATTGCTTCCTAAAGTCATGTGCATTTGCAGCATAATTCCTGATCTCCTGTCTAGACTTTCACTGGGGCATTTTGGAGTGATAATAATGGGGCAACACAATGAAATGCAGGACAGCCACAGCGCAGATCAGTTCTCTTTAATGTGGGTAACTTATGCATGTGCTTGTCTGGCGGTATTTCTCCTCTAATGTTTGGCATATGTGCTATTTTTCTATTTTTTTTCTTTGACCCTAAATCACTTAGTCTGCAGCAAGCTGCAATTCTGCTAGGAGATTTGTGGAGGGAGAGCAGCTACACTTAACCTTTTGTTTTCTCCATCAGATTTCTGACAATATAAATAGTTTCCTTGTCACGAGTAAGATTGTTGCACTAGCAAATATAACCCTGTTTCTGTCAGTTCTGTATCCTTAAGCTCTTCTTGCTGTTTTCCCCCAATAGTTACCAAAATGGGCACAGATCTCCCCAAGAGCCAGCAAGGATGGGAACCCATGCAACTGCTCCCAGTGCAAAGCTGAGCCTAACGGCAACAGGCACGCAGGGTCCGGGGTGAAAAATGGGGTTATTGCAGACCTGTGGCTTGTGAGCACTCCAGCTTCTGCTGCAGCTGCACGGGTGGTGATTTCAGGTGTGCAGGGGGGAAAAAAAGTCAGGTTTAACTTCTGCACCCGTTCAGGCTAACTGGCAACTTGGGACAGGACCCTTTGTGCGATGCTGCTCGTGTGCAAGAGAGCAAGGCACGTGTGTGCTCCCCGCTGCCCAACAGCAAGGCACAAGCCGCCAAGGGCAAGCGATTTCCCAGCATTTTTTGCTGACGCAGAGCAACGCGCCGTTACCTCGGGCAGCCGCAGAGCAGAGAGCGGCACCGTCGGAATGAGGGCAGGAGCCATCCAAACAATTTACTATCCTGCCGCAAGGATGCTACAACAAGGCCCATAAATGGCCCCATAAAGGGAATCTGGGTGGGAGCTGGGAATACACTGACAAACACAATTCTCCCTTAATTTAATAGAAGGGTCCATTCAGCAGAGAATATATTGTAAAGCGCTCTCAGGTTGGATGGCCTCCTATTGTGTCTGGCCTTTGAAGTGCTGATTAGCTGGGCTGGGAACATGCTGATAAAAAGTTAATTTCTATTTGCTGTTGCTTTGTAATTGGATGAACACGAAAGCAATTAAATATTAAAACATACAAACAAATAACGAAGTCACTGTAATTAGCCAAAGTTTGATCACTGTCATATTTATTTAGGAGGAGATGATACGTCTCAGCAGGTGACATTTTAAATACCCTTGGCTGCTTTGGTGTTGTCTTCAGAGAATGCTGAATAATGTACGGAGGATTTAATTAAACCCCATTGTAAATCAGCTATGATGACAGGGAAGTGACAGCCACATGTTGAAAAGAGAATTAGGCCGTAGCAAGAGAGATTAATTAACTATTTTCTACAGAGTTCAACTTAGGTGTTGTGCAGGGAGTTTGTCCGAGAAGGAGAACTTGATCTTTGAGTTGTTCCACCCAAGCCTGGAGCCTGCTATGGAGGAGGATGCTCTGCATCCGGAGATGTTGCAGCCCCTGAAGGGGTGGTTACAATTGTTTGGATGTCTTGAAGGGGAAACCGAGGCACACGGTGCTACAGGGTGGCTCTCGCCTCCCAGCACCTTGGCAGCCCCTGGGCAGGATGGTGCCAGTGGCTCCCTTTGTGTGGAAAGGATCCTCTGCAGTAAATTGCAGGAAAAATCCTGAAAAGCTGCTTTGAGCCTTTAAACAGGAGGGGAAGGGAAGCTCCTGGGTATTTGCTCAGCTTTGGCTGCATCAGAAAACCCCAAAGTTTATCAGCCAGAGTTATCTGAGCTCCCTGGTCAAGGCTTTTGCAGGATGTGCTTCATGTGCTTGCTTGAGTGTCAGCATGGTAGTAATGATGAGAAATGAAGTTAACCAGACTGCTGTGAATGTGGAGTCCAGCTTGGTGGAGTTGGGTGTTAATGTTTCTCGGTGGCATTTGCCAGCTCCTCCCAGTGCTCCTGCTTGGCAGAGGTGCTGCAGCCGCTGCCCGTGGTGGTGGAAGTGTCCCACGGCCGGGGTGTGGGAGGAGGGTGTCAGTACATCTGCGGAGGAGCAGGGTCGGGAAGATAAACCCTTGAGGTGGGAGGGATGGGAAGCACAGGCAGAAGTTAGGAAGGAGCCTTCAAACCCCTCTGTGACTCTGCTGGGGGAAAGGGTCAGGAAAATGGGGAAAGCAGTGAGAGGTGGAAATGATAGACAGCAGGGAGATGAGGGAATGAGAGGAACTGAAAGGGCAGGGGGGCAGGAGGAAGGGACAGTATGTGTGGGCAGTCAGCAGCATTCTCATTTAAAGATTTCCAAGCCTGTTGGGTAATGCTCTTTGCTCATTTGGCCATTTCTAAAAGCACTGTCACCCCCTGTATGTGAGGGCTGTAGGGAGAGGAGGTGGCTCAGCAATCGTGCAAGGCAGGACTTGGTTGCTGGCCAGGTCTGGGAAAGCATTGCATCTAAAGCACCTACAAGGAGTTGGCAAGGGAAGATCCAGCACTGGTTGCTACCTAGAAGAAGTTACTAGACCACACCAGGCTTTTTCGTCTCTCTTTTCCTATTGAGACACAGTATTTCCAGTGTTACATGAGAAAGAAGATGTATTCCCAGCTGTCAGCAAGGGGCGGGATTTTGTCCATGGCTAAACACACACAAAAAAACCCCAACAAATCTAAATGTAAAGATGCAGGAGGAAGTTGGGCTGAAGAACCTTCAATCAGCAAATTAGACTGAACACCTGCAGAGAGTCCCCCCCTGTGCTAGCTCTTGTCACCGCTGTGCTTCTTGTTGGGGATGTAGTTTAGAGCCGTGCGGGATCAAGCTGTGAGATGGAACTTCAGAAAAATAAAATGCTGGGTGGTGGGGGTAACGTGGGGCTAACTGGAGAGAGTTGTGGAAGGGGAGCGTGATCCATGCAACTGGGTTCATGGGATGTTGCTGTGCTTCAGGANGGTCCCCATGGTAGATCTTGCTGCCGCTGTGCTTCGTGTTGGGGATGTAGTTTAGAGCTGTGTGGGATCAAGCTGTGAGGTGGAATTTCAGAAAAATAAATAGGCTGGGTGGTGGGGGTAACGCGGGGCTAACTGGAGAGAGCTGTGGAAGGGGAGCATGATCCATGCAACTGGGTTTATGGGATGTTGCTGTGCTTCAGGAAGGCGCAGGGTAATTTCTTCTGTTCTTGAATCCTACTGTGCATGTCCTCTGGCAGGGCCATCACTGGTGGCCGGGGACCTGGGTGAGGATGAGCCTGGGTGGCTGGGTGCGGGCAGGTTGGTGCGGAAGGGGCAGCGGTCCTTCCCCCACAGGTAAGATGCTGCCTCACCTGGGATCGCAGCACGCGGGTGAAGCTTTCGCTGCTGGGGATGATGATTTGCACATATGACTTTGCATTTCAAAGCCTCGTTCTCCCCTTCTCTTATCAAAGAAAACTGGGAGTAATTGTACACATTGCAGGCAAAAATTCATTTTATTCCCAGAGGTGTAAATTAATTGATTCAGCCCAGGAAAAAGACCTGGGCTCTGTTACAGACAGCTCCCTGAAGGCATCTCCGTGGTGTACGGTTCTGATCAAAAATGCAAATAAGATCTTAGGGAGACTAAAGGATGGGAAATGATGGAAAGTAATAAGGAAATGTAATATTGTCATGATGCAAACGAGCAGTTGTGCCTTCTCTGAATGCAACGCCAAATAGTGATTTCCGCTCCCCAAAAGGGTCTTGCGATTCTGCTGGGTGTGTAGATTGGAATGAAAATAGAGATCAGGGGCTGAAAAATCCCCCTGTCCGGGCAGAATGAATGGCTGGTTTTGCAGAGCACTGGGCTGACATGAGGAGGAGGGGAATTGAAGCTCTGCCTCTGCCAAAAGGCTGTGGGGATGTGAAGCAGCTCCATGCTCCTGGGCAGTCGCTTCCTTTCCTGGGTGGCTGTGGAGATGACAGGGCTGCATGGGGAGCAATAGGTGGCAAGAAGGGATTTACCCTTTCCCTGGCCTCAGCCATGACTTGTTGATTGTGGTTTGGGTCTTTTTCCCTTCTTCTGAAGTTTCAGAGATTGCTGCTGTGACAGACACACTGCACTGGTGTGTGTCCTGGCACTGCTCTCTTGGGCTGGGCTGTGCTGCCCAATGGATTTGGGGGTGGAAGGGTGTTTTTTTTCCCTGTACCATTTGGGCAGGGAATATGGATGGGGATTGTGCTGTCTTGCAGGGTTCTGTATTTATGGGCTCCTCTGAATCACCAGGGATGGCTGTTCATTGGCAGCAGGACCTCATTCTGTTAGTGATGCTCTTGTCCTCTTCTCCTTTGGCATGTTTCTGCCATGGATTTTGGTCTTCTCCCACAAGTCAGAAGTGTTTTGGGGGTTGGTTGTTTTATGAGCAAGAGATGATCTTTGGGATCATGGTAAGTATGCAGTTTTATCTGCCCCAAATTGAAGCCATTATTTAGGTTATCTCTGCAGTCTGTGGTGAGAGGTGACCATCTCGGAGGGAAGCGTTGCTCCTGGGGGGCTGTGTCTCTCTGTAGCTGATGAGGCAGCCTGGATGGCTGCAGGAGACTTACTAGATACGATGATGAGAAACTTCGTTCTTTAGCTGGGCATGCAGCAATAGGACAAGCGGCAATGGTTTTAAGCTGAAAGAGGGGAGATTGAGATGAGATCGGAGGAAGAAATGTTTCCCTGTGCAGGGGGTGAGGCAGTGGCCCAGGTTGCCCAGAGAAGCTGTGGATGCCCCATCCCTGGAGGGGTTCAAGGCCAGGCTGGATGAGGCTTTGGGCAACCTGGGCTGGTGGGAGGTGTCCCTGCAGGGGGTGGGACTGTATGGGCTTTAAGGTCCTTTCCAACCCAAACCGTTCTGTGATTCGTCTCAAATGAACCCCAGCACTGCTGCATTCCCAGTTGCTATGGCAGCTGGGACTGGGCACAAGTAGGAGAGCTGTGGGCTCGAAGCTGCATGTGGAGACTGTTGGGAGTGGTGACCTAAACACTGGAAGTTTTGACTTGCAAAGCTCTCAGAAATGGGTCCTTTTTGCATCTCAAATTGAGCACCCAACCACGTGGTGACCTTCTGATTTTAATTTAGTTGTGCCTCAGTTCCCCATTTGTGCAAGAATAATTCCACCCTTCCTTGCAGGGCTGCTGTGAGGCAAATTAATGTTTGCAAACCACTCAGATACTATGATAATAAATGCTGTGAAAGCCCAAGAGAAAATTAATACCTCATTATTTAGACCAGGACTTCAATAGCATGCCATACCCAGGACACAGGGCTACATATTGAATGATGAAGATAAAGAAAAATATTGAATAGCTGCTCATTAAGAGAGCACTATCCATCTGGTGTACGAAACAGGGCTTTTTTTCCTGCAGAAAAATTGGACCATGATCATATTATTACAATGTGTGTTGCAATGCATCTATGCAAGGGGACTGGGCTTTGGGTTCTGTCTGCAGTCTGTATTCTGATATTTTTCGAGTGCTTGACTGCGACCTGACTGCTCTTTTAACACTGGGGTTGGCTTTAATATATAGCAAAGAGATAAAAATGCCAGTAGATGGCACTCAAGAATATGGAGCATCATTCCTGGGTGTGTGACAACACTGAACTGTGGTGTTGTGTAGCACAAATGGCTTCTTCTGTGCCAGCTCTTTATTTTGGCTTTTTTTTTTTTTCCCCCCTGCCTTTTTCTGGCCTGTGAGTTTGGTGCACACAGCAAAGGAAAAACCACCGTGTGAGGCAGCAGACGTTGTTAGGTGGTCTGTGTGCTCTTCTCTGATCTCAGTTTTGTTTCTACCCTTTGGGTTTAAATCACTTAGAAATCCTGGGCCATGCTCTCCTCAGCTGACCCTTTTTTATGCTTTGCTTACAGCCTGTCTGTAAAATGAGATGAGAACTTAATTTGAAAGCTGAAGTTAATTGACCTAAATAAACTAAGAGCCTTCTGTTGGCTTTGTGCTAGAACACCCCTGCATAACCCTTGCTCTCCTCCTTAGATGTACTTTGATGCTTTTCCTGGTGCATTTTCAAGCTGCTGCTATTTACTAAGTTATTTGTGGAGGGGTATTGTCTGGAGAGCCCCGAGATCAGAAGGGTGTTGTGCTCAGCGCTGATGTGTGGGGATGTTGGGGACAGCACCAGCCTGGAGCAGGTTGGTGTGACTAGGGAAGAGGGGCTGGGGCAGTGAATCAGAATCGGGAAAGGGGCTGGCTGCAGGTTCCCTGGACTGTATAGACTGAGCCTTAGAGCTGCGGGAAGGTCTCTTCAAGTCTGCTTTGCTGCTCGAGTTGACGACGGAGCAGAGACCTGTGCAGCTGGATGTCCTCACCCAACCTGCAGTGCTGCAGGAGCAACAAGGGCTGTTTTCAAATGGGCTGTTGAAGGACTGGGGGATGCCTTGTCTGGAGAAACCCATTGCCAGCTGGGGTAGGTGCTGGAAAAGCTTCTAGCTTTGCCAATGCAGCCTAAGCCTGACTGAGTGATCAGGCATTGGAACAGCTGCCCAGGGAAGTGGTGGAGTCACCATCCCCGGAGGGGTTCAAGAAACCCGCAGACGTGGTGCTTCGGGACGTGGTTTAGTGAGTTAGGTGGTGTGGGTTGATGGTTGGACTTGATGATCCTTGAGGTCTTTTCCAACTTTAATGGTTCTGTGATTTAAGATCTGTGATAACCTTTCTGACCTGTGATCCCATCTCTCTGCTTGGAGGGCAGTCTCAGACTGCTGCCTCCCACCCAGCACTCCTGCTGTGGCTCACCACCGTGCTGGCTGGCTGAGCTCTGCTTTGGGAAAATCCATCCTGCTATGACCATGCAGCTCTGCCCTGGGCAAGCAGATGCTCTTGTGCCAGTTTAGCTTGATTCAGTACTACCTGAAATAGCTGAAACTAGAATATGAGGAGGGCTGTGTCTCTACCTGTCAGTGCAGGGATCTAAAATGCTTCTTGGCTGCATTCATGCCATTTTTCTAATCCAGACAAGTTGTTGGGCTAGGCTGAAGGATGCTCTTCCAGGAATTGCAGAGAAAAGGATGAGAAGATAAAAGGGCAGAGCGTTAGCTTCCAGCTCAGCTCTTTGGAAAGCATTGGCTGCAGAGCTGGGCACCAAACAGGGCGGGAGACCTTGGTTTCACCTATAAGTTAGCTGGAAACCTATTGCAAGAGCTTGGTTAGACAGGGGTTAGCTGCTTCCCTTCCCTGTGCTGCAGTTTCCTCTTGTAAAACGTTTTGGTGATAGCCTGTTTCCTTTTGAAAGCTATTGCAGCTCTGTGAATGGAATTTCCCTGTTTTACATATTCTTTAGGGGAAGGGGGGGAAGCCAGAATGAGACAGTAAAATGAGATCATGGATTTAGATCCAAAATACAGACATGTTTGGGTATGAGATTTCAGAAACATGTTTGTTTTCAGCGAAACCTCTAATCATGAGATAATTTGCAAGAGCCCGGGGTGGGAGAGGGCAGCTGCCAGGCTGCTGCCTGGGGCTCTGGAGGTGGGAGCCCTCCTGTGGCAAATGCTGCAGATGCCTGAGATGTTGGTAATGTGCTGGCTTGGGTGTAGGGTGAGAATGGATAAGCTGATTTAAAGAAACAATCTATAGAGATACAGATGTGTGTCTAGGAACCAATTTAACAATGATTTGCTGTTTCAAAAGCCCTCTTTCAGTCAATGCAATAACAGCAAATGGCTTTGCTTCACTGGGGGAAGTCCCATACTGTCAGAGTTGCCAATGGACTTCTGAGCTGGGTGGGAGAAGGGAATCCTGGAGTTGGGAGGGATCCACAAGGGTCAGAGTCCAACTGCTGGCTCCACACAGGGCAACCTAGAACTTAAACCGTACATCTAGAAGTGTTGTAGAAGTTCTGCTTTAATGCTGACAGGCTTGGGACTGTGACTGCTTCCCTGGGGAGCTTGTTCCAGTGCTTGACCACCCCTTCATTTAACAGCTTTTTCATCATAGCCAATATGAGCTTCCTCCGACACAGCCTGAAGCCACTCCCTTGTGTCCTATCACTGACACCAGAGACAAAGATCAGCATCTTCCTCCCCATTCCCCCTCATGAGGAAGTTGTGGATAACAATGAGGTCACCCTGTGGGCTCCTCTAAGCTGAACAAACCAAAGGTCCTCCGCAGTTCTGCATAACTCATGCCCTCTAGTCCTTTCGTCATCTTTGTTGCCCTTCTTTGGACATATTAAAATATTTCTATATCCTTCTTACACTGTGGAGCCCAAAACCACCCAGTACTCGTGGTGAGGCTGCACCAATGCTGAGTGCAGTGGGACAATCCCTTTTTTCCACTGGTCAGACAGACTATGCCTGGTGCACCCTAGGATAGGGTTGTCCCTTTCTACTGCTGAGGCACGTTGTTGATTCACATTGAGCTTCTCACCCCCCACAGCCCCCAGGTCCCTTCCTGCAGGGCTGCCCTCCAGCCTCTTCTCCCTCAGTCTGCATGTACGTCCAGGATTGCACAGTCACAGTGCAGAATCTGGCACGTGTTAGATTTTGTACAGCTGCTGATTGCCCAGAGCTCAATCTATCCAGATCTCTCTTGTAAGGCCTCTACCCTTGAGGGAATCAACTGTTCCTCCTAATTTAGTATTGTTGGCAATACAAGCTCATGTGTCCAGGCTGTTCATCACACAGTGAAGAGCATGGGCTCTGAAGCTGAGCTCTGGAGAACACCGCTATTGACTGCCCACCAGCCAGGTGTTACCCCATTTACTGCAACTCTGAGCCCAGCCCTTCAGCTGATCGTGTTGTGTTCGCATCTAGCTGTACACGGGATACTTTGTCCAGAAGGTTACTGTGAGAAACTGTGTAAAAAGCTTCCCTTTGTCTACTATGTGGGTATTTTTGTTATAAAAGGATATTAAGGTAGTGTCAGGTGTGACTGTCCCTTCATGAACAGATGTTGGCTTTGTCCAATGGCTGCATTGTCTTTCCAGTGTGTTTCAATAACTCCTAGAATAATTTTCTCCATAATTTTACAAGGCACTGAAGTGAGACTGACAGGCATATAATTACTAGGGTGGTCTTTCTTACCCTTCTTGAAAATTGGAATAACATTTGCTAGCTCCCAGTTGACTGGGACCTCTCCAGGTTCCCAAGAATGGTGATAAATAACTGTGGGAGGTCTCTCAATAACATTGGCCAACTCTACCCTGGGATGAATCTCAACAGGCTGCATGGTCTTATGTGCATCCAGTTGCAGCAGCAAATCCTGCACAAGTTCAAAATCAACTGGGATCTCATTGCTCCTCCAGTGTGGGGCTCCAGGTGTCCCAGGAACCATCACTGGTGTTAAAGGTAGAGGTGAAGAAGGAATTAACTGTCTCTGCTTTATCTTCATCCCTATTTGAGAGGTAACCAACCTCATCAAGTAATGATGGATCACTGGATGTGGTTTGGAGAGAAAGCAAGTGCAGAGCCCCAGTGTGAGAGGGGTTGCAGGGGTGCATTGAGTGAGGTCACCTCACACCTCCAATGTGCTCCGAGAGCTGGGCCAGGGCTGGTGCCTGTTGCTGCAGGGAGATGTCCCTGCGATGGTAATTGAAATAATTACAGCCCACTGTTAACAGAGGGGAAATCGCTGGCCAGGGAATGTCGCATGAGCTGGCAGTAGAAAACAGATGTTCCCCACTACATTTACTCTCTAAGTGAAAGTACAACAGATGCAAAACGGCATTAAAATGGCAGCAAGGCTGTAAATACTGCTTCTAATTGCTGCACCAGGTAATGTCAATCGCAACAATCCAGATTTCTCCCAAGGATGCTCTGCAAGCAGGTGGGATGTATAAAGTCTTTTAAAAGATGGATTTGTTGGGTTTTTTCCTCCCCCTTTAATGCAACATAAATTATCTTGCTCACTTAGAGCAGCAGAGGAGAGTGTCGCAGCCTTTCTGCCTGGTGTATCTTTGGTACGTGGTGCTGAGAATAACCGAGGAGATGGGAACGGAGCATGAAGTGCTGAGATTTGGGGACGGGGAAAGGTGGGTGGAGGAAGCTGCCTAGTACAGGAATAGTGTGAGCAGGAGGGGAAAGGAAGGAGCAGAAGAGGTACAAAAGACAGCATGAGTGATGGGGAGAGAAAATAGCACTGAGCAGGCTGGCCCCAGCTGACTTCTTAGAAGTTACAGCATTCACTGTGGAGAGGAGGGATTCGGGGTCTTCCAGGCTCTGGTAATGCCCTGAGTCACCTCGGTGGTGGTATAGTAAAGGATAACAGATGGAAATATTCCCCCTGGTTCTCTGCTCACCACTCTGTTCATCAGTCTGGTCTGGGGTTTATAGCCCTGCCAGCCACAGAAGCAGCTCAGCATCTCTTATGCTTTAATAGTGCTGGCAGTTTCCCCACACGTTCTAGGGTCCCCATTCTTCAGTTTGAGACATGCAAATCTGAAGGAGGTTGGTTTGCACTTCACTTCTGCCTTCTGAAACAAGAATTACTCTCTCTTTTCAGAGATGATTGCTTTTGGAAGGGGTGGGAAAGATATGTTGTATGAGGATGGTGTCATTTTTACGGTAGAAAGGCTTTTTCATGGAGGCTATCACAGCTCTTTCTGAAGCTTGGGGGATTGCAACTGCCCAGGTCCTTGTGAGCTCTTCCAGATTTCCTCTGGGATCTGCCTTTTCTCTTGGAGTCACAGCTGTTGGATGCTTTGCAGCCCAGATTTGACCTTTCCTGAGGCTGGGTGTTAGCTGTCAGATATTCAGTGTTGCCATCCCTTGGGGTTTGTGGAGGGACCTGAGCCCCGGAGCCAACCTAAGACACAGCTCAGTGTGGAATACCGGCCAGGCTGTGGGATACCCTGGGAAGGAGATGTTAGTGTGGACACACCGGTGTCTATACTGACAGCCAGCCTGGACTGAGCCATTGCTCTTCTAACAGAGCTGGTCAGTGATTCCTGCATCACTTTAAAAGGCTGGGCATGTTTCATGAAAAAATGTGGATTATAAAGAGATATTTGGAGCTGAGAGAGAAAAATGCATTTCCTTCTTTTCTTTCCTGTAAGTGCTCTTCCAGCTCCGTTGCTCTATCTGTTGTTGGTGGCTGCTGGGAATAACATGTAGGCACTGAAGTGAGAACCTTCAGGATAGTCATACATTACACGCAGGTGTGGAGATCAGTGCTTGCCCAGAGCTTATTTCAGATGTTATTGTGTATTACAGACCTTTCCGAAGCTGATGCTCAGCTCTTCATGCTCCAGAGCCCCTTTGACCACTCACCTGCCCGCAGCCCTTGGTGCCAAGCTGGAGAGGCAGGAAGGGCTGGCTGACCCCTCGGGGTGTGCGGGGAAGGATGGTTGCTTTTGGCTGCCTGGGGAGGGCAGGGGGCATCCAGCCTGTGACACACCACAGGGCTCAGGATGCTGCCTCTGCCGGGCACAGCCCCGTGGGGACGGGTGAGGAGCAGGGATGTGTTTGCTGCAGGCACGTACTGAGAGCTGTAACACGGGAGAGAAAATTCCCTCTCCTCCCAATCAAATTAGGAGGAGAGAGCAGCAGAAAGTGCATTAACTAATCAAACGGTGATTTCAAATTGATTATTGCAAATTGCCAACCATAACAATTCTCCTTAATGGCAGTGCTTTAAAAATAAAAAATAAAAATAGAGCCTCCATTAGGCACTGCGCTAGCCTGTCCTTGCTGGGGGGGTGAGGGCTGACGGTACATCGTGGTCCTTGCACAGGGTTCTCTCCATGGCTCAGCAGCACTGGATTAGCCCCTAATCCGGGCGGTGTGGAAGCAGATGCTTGGCTTGCTGCTGGATCTGTCCCTGTCCCCATGGACTGGTGTGGTGCTGGTGGTGGCGGGCAGCCTTGCTGGCAGGCGGTGATGCTGGTGCCTGGGTGTGGGCAGCAGCCCTGTGCACCTCACCAGCAGTTTCCCTGGCAACCAAGTCATCCTGCCAGCAGCCTGCAATCTCAGAAAATAAAACAAGATGACACCGCAGCTCCTTGAGGGGAAAAAAAAAATCAAACCAGAAACCCCCTCAAACTCAAAACCAAAAAAACCCACAAAAACCCACAACCAAAAAAGCCCCCCAACAACCTGCTTCCTCCTTTCCTCCACCCCAAATTGTTGTCCCTGTCTTTCTGGTTCCCACCCTGTTTTTTTGCAAGCTGTCTGAAGGCTGCCAGTTGGTTCAGGCAGATGATGGAGGGCTGGGAAGCTGGAAGATGGCTCCTGCATGAGCTGGGAGAGTTGCCCTGGCTGGATGGTGGGCAGGTTCCACCACGTTTCCTCCCTGACCAACTGGGTGGTTTTGTTATGCGTGTTGGAAGCACCATGGGGCAAGGAGTTCGAAGGCACCTGAACAGCCTTGAATTGTGATTCAGGCACAGATAACAGCAGTGTTCTCCCACTGCCACAGATATGGTGTAAGGGTCCATCGTTTTTTGGGCTTCCCACTCTCCTGTTGTCATGNTCCCTGGCAACCAAGTCATCCTGCCAGCAGCCTGCAATCTCAGAAAATAAAACAAGATGACACCGCAGCTCCTTGAAAGAAAAAAAACACACCATCAAACCAAAAAAACTCACAACCAAACAAACCCCAAAAAAGCCCCCCAACAACCTGCTTTCTCTTTTCCTCCGCCCCAAATTGTTGTCCCTGTCTTTCTGGTACCCACCCTGTTTTTTGCAAGCTGTCTGAAGGCTGCCAGTTGGTTCAGGCAGATGCTGGAGGGCTGGGAAGCTGGAAGATGGCTCCTGCATGAGCTGGGAGAGTTGCCCTGGCTGGATGGTGGGCAGGTTCCACCACGTTTCCTCCCTGACCAACTGGGTGGTTTTGTTATGCGTGTTGGAAGCACCATGGGGCAAGGAGTTCGAAGGCACCTGAACAGCCTTGAATTGTGATTCAGGCACAGATAACAGCAGTGTTCTCCCACTGCCACAGATATGGTGTAAGGGTCCATCGTTTTTTGGGCTTCCCACTCTCCTGTTGTCATGACCATCCCCATGGGGACTTTCTGCCACCTCCAATGGACCTGAGACCTTCACATGAAAAGGCTTCAGCTGAAGGCTGGTTTACTGATGGAGGGCATGCTGGCTGTGTGTGTCATGGAGTTACACGGTCTTGTTTTGTGGTGGCACCTTCCTAGAAGGTGGATGTGATGGGTATGTGTATTAGTGGTCCACCTGTGGTTTTTGGGGAATTAACCCTGCTTGCTGCCTATGACAGTAGGTCCCAACTCTTTCTTTTGGAGGCGATGAGTTGATCTTGTTGGACAAATTAGATCATTTTCCCTCTTTGTGTCTCTACTTCTTTCCAGCTCTTACCTGAGCGAGGTGTTTTAATCAGAGTGATGGTGCAAAATCCAGAGCAGTCATCTCCCACCCTGTATTTCTCTCCAGATTTGTGATAGTTCTTCTGAGCGTATGAGATCCTAAAAGCTGTGAAAAGTAGTTCTACAGATTTTACAAGCTATCTTGCTCATGTACTGAGCGAGGCATTTTCCTCAGAGTGATGGTGCAAAATCCAGAGCAGTCATCTCCCACCCTGTATTTCTCTCCAGATTTGTGATAGTTCTTCTGAGCGTATGAGCTCCTACAGGCTGTGAAAAGTAGTTCTACAGATTTTTACAAGCTATCTTGCTCATGTACGTAGCTCCCTAGTGAAGCAAGATAAGGCTTTCCTTATTGCAAACAGCCCATCTCTCTGCTACTTCATGTCACATAAAACCTAACTTCTAATTGGTATAAGGGTTTTTTCCAAGGCAGTTTGCTTCCCAAACCTAGTGTTTTACTTGCAAGAGTAAAAACTTCCTAACTTTTTTCCATGATGAGGCATGGAACTGGGGATCTACTCAGTTGCATGTGTTGAGTAAACCACGTGTTTGTCAAATGTGTTTGTCCAGTTTGTTTCTCTGTCTAAAGCAGTTTTGCTCTGATATCTGCTTCTCCCAGTGTTTAGATCAAATTCACTCAACTGGTAGAGTTATGTTTGGGAACAGAGGTCCTAGTTTCATTTGCTACTGATGCCTCTGTTTATATCTAATTGCTTTATTAGTCTGGGAGCTCATAATCGTGAGTACTTGTGCCCATGTTGCCTGATATTTATGCTAGCCCATTGGGGTTGAATATAATCACCTTCTCTTTCAATGGCTGTAAACATTTGATAACCTAGCTGCTCCCGGCAGTTGGAGAGGTCTTATCACTGTTCTCGGGGGTGTTTGTTCTTCTGGCTCAGGAACACCTATCTAGTGTTGAAGATAATTTCTATGGAGAGGCTTACCCTGTTGGTACAGGATGAGTCTTGGGACTATAGAATTACCGGGTAGGTACTGTTTGTCACTTCTAAGATGGCTAAACCATTGCTGCTGTCCTCGTCTGTTTATGTTGAGGGGTGCTTGGAGGCCCCCATCCTCTCCTTTGCTTGGGTCCATTAGTGTTTGTAAGGGCCTGGAGATCCCTGTCTTGTTGTCCTCCTCAACCAGAAAGAGAGAATGGCATCTCTCAGGGAAGGGCAGATGAACTGATTTGTTAACCCATTTCTAGTTTTGCATGTCCAGCTTCTAATTCTTACTTTAGAAAGACTAGATAATTCTTCCAATCGTGTCCCATCAAATGCTGTCACTTACTTGTCACATGGCTCATGAACTGTGTCCTGCTCTCTGCCCAGGGCTCGTGCGTGCTGCCTGCCCAAGCTCTTTGCTGTTGTAAGTGAAAGAGCAAGAGGGCAGACTCCTGGGGAGCAGGCAGTCCTGGGAGAATGGCTAACAGNGTCTAAAGCAGTTTTGCACTGATATCTGCTTCTCCCAGTGTTTAGATCAAATTCACTCAACTGGTAGAGTTATGTTTGGGAACAGAGGTCCTAGTTTCATTTGCTACTGATGCCTCTGTTTATATCTAATTGCTTTATTAGTCTGGGAGCTCATAATCGTGAGTACTTGTGCCCATGTTGCCTGATATTTATGCTAGCCCATTGGGGTTGAACATAATCACCTTCTCTTTCAATGGCTGTAAACATTTGATAACCTAGCTGCTCCCGGCAGTTGGAGAGGTCTTATCACTGTTCTCGGGGGTGTTTGTTCTTCTGGCTCAGGAACACCTATCTAGTGTTGAAGATAATTTCTATGGAGAGGCTTACCCTGTTGGTACAGGATGAGTCTTGGGACTATAGGATTACGGGGTAGGTACCGTTGTTTGTCACTTCTAAGATGGCTAAACCATTGCTGCTGTCCTCGTCTGTTTATGTTGAGGGGTGCTTGGAGGCCCCCATCCTCTCCTTTGCTTGGGTCCATTAGTGTTTGTAAGGGCCTGGAGATCCCTGTCTTGTTGTCCTCCTCAACCAGAAAGAGAGAATGGCATCTCCCAGGGAAGGGCAGATGAACTGATTTGTTAACCCATTTCTAGTTTTGCATGTCCAGCTTCTAATTCTTACTTTAGAAAGACTAGATAATTCTTCCAATCGTGTCCCATCAAATGCTGTCACTTACTTGTCACATGGCTCAT
This sequence comes from Syrrhaptes paradoxus, assembly GCA_013400615.1. Classification (NCBI taxonomy): domain Eukaryota; kingdom Metazoa; phylum Chordata; class Aves; order Pterocliformes; family Pteroclidae; genus Syrrhaptes; species Syrrhaptes paradoxus. The sequence goes on from VZTO01002615.1 coordinate 28,121, forward strand.
GAACTGTGTCCTGCTCTCTGCCCAGGGCTCGTGCGTGCTGCCTGCCCAAGCTCTTTGCTGTTGTAAGTGAAGGAGCAAGAGGGCAGACTCCTGGGGAGCAGGCAGTCCTGGGAGAATGGCTAACAGGGTCATCACCGCTTGATTTTTCTATTTCTTGTATTCTTTTTCTTCTGTGGCTGTAGAAAGAAGGGAAAAATGAAGGAGAAGATAAAAGATATGATGGAAAATCTGAAATAAAAAATATAAACTTTTATGAGAGTGTAGAAGTATGGGAAGTTTAGAAAATATTTAGGAAAAATTCAAAATACTGGTTTATTTTGAATCTAGAAACCAAAAACCAGCAACTTCATTTTGTGTGTGTTACTTTTTCTGTTTTTCTGCTTGCTCTATTAAAACCTCAGTAATATCCAGGAGTCTATTAAAGGTTTTCAAGATGAAACCAAGTTTGGTCGTTATCACTAAATGGCTCTTTGGTGGGCTGTATAAAAGGCACAAATGGTCTCTCTGTGGTTCTTAGTGGAAGCATGCCCAAGTTGCAAACCCAAGATTTCTGCTGGCCTTACATCAGGACTAGCAGATGCTGCAGAGAAGGAGGGTGAGTTTGACTCTTTCTGGCCTGTGTTAACACCCCATTTTCAGGACTAGCTCTTCCCCAGGCACTGAGGCAGCAGCTCTGGAGTCCTTTCCTGGGGCAATTCTTTGAGTTTTAGTTCTGGAGATCCTCAGGGGAGTCTCGCTCGTGCTGCTCCCGCAGAGCTCTCCTGGGAGCCGCAGCCCAGCCGCTTTCATCTGCACTTAAGTCAGACTATCACTTGCTGTTTTTTTTTTTAAACCTGCACATCCCTTCCATGAATAGAGAAAAGCTGATGAATGCAGCGTTTCTGGCAGTCTTTTGTCTCTCGTGCCTGTGTTAGGACTGTCTCGCCTGTGAAATACTTCAAGTGCTGAACCTTCCCTTCAAGCTGGGTGTAGCCAGTGCTTCTCCCTCGTGGTGGGGGGGAACCCATGGCAAAACCTTGGTGGTCCTTAACAGCACTCCCCAGCAGCGTGATGCCAAGCTCATTTGTCTGTCTTCTGATCAAGGAGACCCCAAACAGTTGTAGAGGGCTGACTGACTCTTGGAGAGAGTTTTTATAATCTTGTACAAGACCAATTCCTCTGTCATTTGGCTATTAAGAAGATGGGGGAGACAAATTTAGACCTGAAAATAAGGCTTGCTCTATGGGCTAGTAACAAAGCCAACCCTGTCTCTTGGAAATGAACAACAGAGGCAGCAAAAGAAGAGATTTGCTGGGATCTGGCAGTTTATACTGTCATTTGCCTTGGTCTATTGCCAAACAGATACAGTCTGTGCTTGGGGAAAACAAGGGGATGAGTCAGTCTTCTCCGCTCAGGTTGTTATAGGCACCTCTTGCAGGCTCTAATTTAGACTCTGCTTAGCGGCTTGGAGCTCCCAGATCTGCAATGTCTTTCTTTTCATGAAAGGACAGGTCTTTGGCCATAGGGTCTGCCCATCTTCACACAGCCAAGGCAACTCCAGTCCATTAGAGGCTTAGCAGGGATGGGAAACTAAAACCTCCCTCAGCCAGCCTCTGGGAGAACTCCCCATCTGAGTCGGATGCAGCCACATTCCCCATTAGAGGTCTTTGCTCTCCAAAGGGATTTGGTGTTGGGTCAGTAACAGAGGAATGTCACATGCATGTGACTTGTGCCATGCTTGGCTGCTTGTACAAGGAGCATTGTGGGATGAGGGTGCACAAGGGTTGGTTCTTCAGGGCTGTTTGCTGGCTGGTCTGTGGTACCACAGCTCGGCCATCCAGCATCACGGGCGGGTTCGGTTCAGCAAATGTCTGGGTGCAATGATCTGAAAGCAGTCCAACGGGGTTGCTGGCCCTGCCCATGAGCTCTCTGCAATGTTGCTGTGCATTGCTTTCTCTTTTAGGAAACATGTCAAGAGGGTTGAAATCCAGGAGGGATTTCTTAGGGATTTTTGTGCAAGGCAATAAGCCAGCGAGGCTGCCTGGGAAACGCAGCCTCACAGCTGGGGCACGTTGCTGTGTTCAGGTAATGTTGGACACACCATTGCTCTTCTGAACTGTCACCCTCATGGACTCTAGAGGGTCAGTGCCCATATTTTTGTGGAGGGGGACATTCCCCAGGCCTTGTACTAACAGCTATCAGGGTCGTTGTGGTATTGTAGCCAGTTCTTTCATTGTGAAGAAGGAAGAACTTTTTTTTTAATACTGCCCCTGTTACATTTTTATGGTGCCTGGCTGATATGCGTAGAACATGGACCTGGTAGGATGCTGGTTGCCTGCACAATCCGAGCCTGTCTGGCAATCCTTGTGAAAAGCTCACTGAATAAATATCTCTGTAAATTTGAGGAGCGTGAGCAGGTCTGTGTGCTCACTGCCCGCCGAAGGCAGCAGCCGTGCGTCTGCTCGGACTGTGCAGCTTCACGTGTCTGCAGAAGTCCTGTCTGCTGTGAAAAGGGGACTCAAGCCTGAGGCTTGGTCTGTGAGGAAATATTCCAGACTTTTCATCTGCTGCTCATAAAGTTTTGATGGAGACGTTGTGATCCAGAGGGTGGCTATTCTCTCTCTCATGCAGTAAGTCAATGTAACAAGAATAAAGTTCCCGACTGGCCAACCTGCTTTCTTTTAAGAGAATAAAGCACTTTCTGTGGGCTCTTCCTTTTATATATACAATTGTAGCTGCTTGTGGATGGAAATAGGAAATTATCTCATCCAGTGTATGATTTAAAAAAAAAGAAAAAAAGTTGTTGTATTTCTCTGTTCCCAACAGAGAACTTTATCTTGCATATTGAAGTGCAAATAGCAGTTCTAATGGAGTTACAAAAAATAATTTTCTGAGCTTAGTCTCTGCTAAAAACAGGTCTGAATACAAGTTGTCCTTTTAATTAACTAGGTAGTTTGTAATCAATTCTACCCTGGCAGGGATGAAAGCAGCTAGTTCAGTGTCATAATAGTGAAAATATTAGCTGTAATTGTCTCTATACCTGGACAAAAGAATTCTCCTCAAACAAATGTGCATGTCCAAAGCTAATTTGAATGCAAAACCTGAAAGACATTAAGAGGTTTTTTAGATGTTTTACTCTTGTTTGGGCACTGGTGCTGTTTAACTCCATACCTACCTGTTTGTTCTTTGGCTGAATTAAAGGCTGCTGCTCTCGTTAGCATATACAAGAGCTTAGTAACACAATCAGGCACTAATGCCTTCATTTTCTACTTGACTGCTCATTCATTGAGATGTTAGTACATAGGAAGAATATGATCAGGGTGACTGTGGGATGAACTAATCAATTCAGAATGAATAATCCAAAGATACAGATGTCTGAGGGAGATGTCCTCAGCACAGACTGAATGTGGCAGAAGCGGAGCAGAACAGCTGGAGAGACCCCAGCGAGGAGGGATGTTCAGCCCTGAGCTGAGATTCCCCAAAAAATCCTTGGGCAGAGCTTACCTAGGAGCCAGTTCCAAATCTGCACATTGGGTATATCTGAGGCATCATTCCACTGCGGACAGACCCCAGCAACCTGTGCTGAAGCTGCAGAAATGTTTATTTGTGAGGGCTCAGTGCTGGTAGGGGAGATCTGCCAGGGCTTCCTCAATGACAGCTTCTCCTTTCTGTTTGCCTTTCCTCGTCCCAGCCCCTGCCAGGAGTTTGTCATCTGTTGTGATTTCTTTGGTGGGTTTTTGGTGGTGTGGTTGTGGTGGGGATTTTTTCTTCTTTTTTCCTCATTCTGAGCAGCTTGCTCTTCCTGGTTTTACTTTAACTTTTCTCCTGGGAGTTAATGACTACAGGTAGTTCTGTGTAATCTTTCTGGCTGCAAATAAGAAAGCTGCGCGGAGGTACGGACCCATGGCTGGGATCCATTTGGAGCCAGGGCCGGCTTCAGAGGTGTGGAAAAATGCTTGTACAGCGGTCAGAGCACGTGCAGGTGTGTTTACATCTGTGTGTCTCGAGCGAGAGCAGCGGTTCTGGAAGCCACGTTTTGTACTGCCTTAGCTCTGGTCCAGCTGTCTGAAAATGATGGTGATGGGAGCTGAGCACTGGCCCTTCGTTGCTGCTTTTCAGTAGAAGGCATGGAGACCTGCAGGGGTAGTTTCCTGAAGGCTATTTGCACGTGTGCTACATCTGATGGAGGCTCTACTTTTGTCCCCTGCAGTGCCCTGGATCCAGGCTGCTCCTTGTAGGAAGGCTGAAGAACACCTTTACTGTGAGGCTGGACAGATTATTTGCATGTTTTCATCCCTCTGCTTTGCAAACCTCAGGCCCCCCTCCACACTCAGCCTCACTCATACTGCTGGTGTATGTTTCCTTTCCCTTGGACTAGGAAACGCTCCTTTTCCTTTCGGCACTTCCTTGGTTCCCATGGACAAGAATGTCACCTGGGTTACTCTGACTTGAAAGTAGATATGACTGGAACTGTTTTGTTTGTTTATTCTTGGCATGTCCTGGATTTCCTGGGCACAACCCCAGCCTGCTGCCTTACCCCCAGCTCCCAGTCTTTACAACTAGGAGTGCTGCACCCAGTCTGTTGGTTCAGTCCCAGAGAAGGGACATTGCAGTGCGTGACCTTCTGTCTTTGCTTCAGAAGTATATACCTGCAGTCACGGTTCGCTTTCCTGGGGGCCTGTGTTGTGCGATGGGGTTATTCACTTTGGGAGTGAAGGCAGGTTCCTATCTGATGCTTCATTCACACTAAACTGAAAGATTTGCAAGTAAATTCCAAGATGACTGAAATCTGAGCAGATGCTTGACAGGGGTTCATCAGTCCTGCAGAGAAGAGGCTCTACGGTCAGGGAAGTCAAGGGCTTGAGGAATGGAGAGTTGAGAGAGATTTTGAAAAGACAGGGAGAGTTCAGCCTGAGCTCCGTGTGTGTCTGTGCGTGTGTCTGTGCGCCTGCGCATCTCCGTGTGTGGGATTTTTCTTCCCCGCTCTTTCACCGCCCAGCGTTCTTTATTGTCTCTTGCAGGTAGATCACTCATTGCTATAAATTTTCTTATCTCCAGTGCTTTTCCAATTATGGATAACAACAGGAAAGCAGTCATTGGTTTCTAAAAGGTCATCAAGATATAGAGCC
>VZTO01002615.1:34363-77322 GCA_013400615.1 Syrrhaptes paradoxus
TTCGTTGCTGCTTTTCAGTAGAAGGCATGGAGACCTGCAGGGGTAATTTCCTAAAGGCTATTTGCACGTGTGCTACATCTGATGGAGGCTCTACTTTTGTCCCCTGCAGTGCCTTGGATCCTCGCTGCTCCTTGTAGGAAGGTTGAAGAAAAACTTTTCTGTGAGGCTGGACAAATTATTTGCATGTCTTCATCCCTCTGCTTTGCAAACCTCAGGCCCCCCTCCACACTCAGCCTCACTCATACTGCTGGTGTACGTTTCCTTACCCTTGGACTAGGAAACGCTCCTTTTCCTTTCGGCACTTCCTTGGTTCCCATGGACAAGAATGTCACCTGGGTTACTCTGACTTGAAAGTAGATATGACTGGAACTGTTTTGTTTGTTTATTCTTGGCATGTCCTGGATTTCCTGGGCACAACCCCAGCCTGCTGCCTTACCCCAGCTCCCAGTCCTTACAACCTAGGAGGCCGTGTCCTAGTCTGTTGGTTCAGTCCCAGAGAAGGGACATTGCAGTGCGTGACCTTCTGTCTTTGCTTCAGAAGTATATACCTGCAGTCACGGTTCGCTTTCCTGGGGGCCTGTGTTGTGCGATGGGGTTATTCACTTTGGGAGTGAAGGCAGGTTCCTATCTGATGCTTCATTCACACTAAACTGAAAGATTTGCAAGTAAATTCCAAGACAACTGAAACCTGAGCAGATGCTTGACGAGGGTTTGTCAGTCCTGCAGAGGAGGTTCTACAGTCAGGGGAGTCAAGGGCTCGAGGAGTGGAGAGTTGAGAAAGATTTTTGAAAAGACAGGGAGAGTTCAGCCGGAGCTGTGTGTGTGTCTGCGGGCGCCTGCGCATCTCCGTGTGTGGGATTTTTCTTCCCCGCTCTTTCACCGCCCAGCGTTCTTTATTGTCTCTTGCAGGTAGATCACTCATTGCTATAAATTTTCTTATCTCCAGTGCTTTTCCAATTATGGATAACAACAGGAAAGCAGTCATTGGTTTCTAAAAGGTCATCAAGATATAGAGCCCGATTGGGAAGGGAATGACTTATGGAGTTAGCTTGTGTAAATCTGGGGAAGTTTTATGCACGAGTCAGACACGAAATGTAAGTGAGATTCATAAAAAACAGAGATTTACACCAGCTTCAGTTAGTGGAAATCAAAATGGTTATGAAAATTTCCCATTCTCTTTGTGTCTGTGTATGCAGAGAATAAGCTTTAAATGTGTTTTTGAAGTGCCCATGATGCTGGGGAAGGGCACTGGGCGATGTCCGGAGGATGCTCAGGGTGCAAAGCAGTTGTAAATACGAGCTTCTCCCGCACCGTGGCTTGCTGTTCACCTAGAGGTGACCTTCTCCATGCATGAGAAGACAATTTGGTCTTGTCTGAGTGCTGACAGCATCTGGTGAAGGTGATGGCTGGGACAGAGCCACTTCTCAGGTGGCATCAGGATTAATGCTGCTGTCTCTCTTTGCACCCATGCAGTCACTGCAGATCTGTGGGGCTTCAAGTCATTGAATTTGTCGGGTTTGCATGGGGACGTGAGCCTGCCTGACTCACAGCTGAAGGCACCTGGTTTTCCATCACCTGCTGTTGGCTGTGTCTGCTGCCAGGGACCGGAGGAGTGCTGGAGAACAGCAAAGGCTGCAAGCCCCGAGGCTGTGAGCAGAGGAGATGCTTTGCTACTAAGCTGTGATACAGGCGAGAGCTACATCCCAAAGGGTTGTTCACCTTACCCGTGTGCAGAAAGTGCCCATCAGCCTCTGCCATGTAGATATAATTTTCTGTGCACCTGCCATGACAAATGGCTGTGAGCATGGCAAGTGGCCAGAGACGTAGGCATTTCTGACGGTGCTGCCTCTCTGCACCCAAAGGTGGTGTACAGCATGGCAGATCTGCCCTCTCAACCTGCTTTGAAACGCAGTGATTCAGAGTTGGTAAAGAGGTGTTTGGCAGCAAAAAGGTGTTGGGAGTTGCCACGAGCTGCTTAACCTTCTGACTGATGCACGAAGTCATTTCTGTCACAGCTGTCTGAACAATACATTTGCCAATTAAGCTAATTCAATCAAATCCCTTGTTTCCAGTAGAAAGGGCAGAGCAAACCCAGGTGAGGGAGAGAGCACAGAGCCAAAATTCCCCTCTATGTCACACAAAAGCAGAACAAAGGGGTTGTGTGTCTGTGTATAAATATTGATGAACAATTGCACTGCAGAGCTACAGCATAATTGACAACTTGAAAGCCAGTTCCTGGGATGTGTCCTCCCCACCTGTGAAGTGATGGAGCGACCTGGGGAACCGGCAGATGCTGTGCTAAGGGCTTCACTCCTACTTCACTGGTTCAAATGCAAAAAGGATGTTTTAAAGGTCCATTGGCCCAGGGGAGGCTCTGCTCGCCCAGTGTTCAGGGATGCCATGTCGCTTCCTACTCGCCTAATTTCCAAAGTAAAACCACGCGGTGATGCCAGTGCCCATCTCCAGCTTGGGGGTAGAGAGGTGGTCAAACAGGGTGGCCATCGGTGCTCCTTGGTTCCTGTATCTTGCAGTGTTGAAGTGTGAGAGTGTGCCTCAGCATAAAGGGGATGTTTTTTGACATCAATTCAAGTCTGTAAGTTTTCCCCATCTACCTAAAACTCGTGTGAGCAGGCTGTCGCAACAGAAGTGCATGTTGTAGCAAGGTAACAAATGTCACTTGCCCAATGAATGACAATATCTCCTTCAACCAGATGGCAAAATCTAGGAAGCCACCTGCTTTGGACAAGGTCTGTGATGCACACTTGTGTTATCATCCAGCCAATTGCAGTACAGCCAAACCCTCAGAAAATGGGCAAGTTTGGCCATTGGCCATGTGAACTGCAGAATATTTTGGACCACTGTTGTGTTATGAAATTGGGAACATTACCTCTGACCTATACTTTATGAAGCATCTTCTGCACTTTCTTTCCCCATGAGTTGTTTTTTGTGTTTACGTGGCTTTAAACAAATTGGAACTAAGTGTTCATGTTGCTTTTCCTTAAAGACTAATTTTTCATTGCAGAGTGGCATGCTGTGACCTTTTCATGGTAAATGGTGGTCCTTTGAGCTAATACCTACATCCTATCTTTGCTTGGGCCACGTCCAAGCTTCTCTTATTTCTTCTCTGTTCCTAAGTGTGCCTTTAACAAAGGGAAGGGGACTCACATCTCGCCTGTGATCCCATTAGCTTGGGCAGGAACGTGGCTTTTCATTTTGTTTTTCTCTGTAGCCTGAAAGGTTGCAGATCCTACAGCTGCACCAGTATAAGAGCTTTTTCACTTGGAAAATTGTGGCTAGAAATAACATAAATAGCATAAGAGAGCATTTCCTGGTGGTACCCATGTCCCAGAGTACTGACTGTGGCTGTCCCTGCATTGCTAGCAGCCCCAGCACCACATTTTCTGGAAGTGTAGTGTTGCCACCAGGCTGTGCACGGTGAGCTGGGGTTGATGGAGAGCGTGGCCAGAAAGGGTGGCATCATGCAGGGGTTACAGCTGTGCGTGGGAATCTGGCTCCTGCCCCAACTCTAAGCCTTTCTGCCATCCTACCACTGGCCTGATCTAATTTAATAGAGGAGTAAATGCTTTAATATTTGCTTGGAAGCTGTACATGCCGTGTAGTGGAAGATATAGAATGGTTTGGGTTGGAAGGGACTTTAAAGCCCATCCAGTTCCACCCCCTGCCATGGGCAGGGACACCTCCCACTAGCCCAGGTTGCTCAAAACATCATCTAGCCTGAGATGTTGGAGAGTGGTAAAAAAATCAGCATCTCCTTTATGGGCAGGACTGCAGGGCTCCCCTACATGGGGAGAGGCTTCCCAGGTACCTCCAGATGTGCCAGTAAAATTCCTTTATATTTTAAAGCTGGATGCAAGCACAACAGGGCACGTGCAGGGAAGAGCCTGTGTGCTGTAGCACAGGTGTGCAACAGCCACTGACGGATACAGTCGCCAAAAGGGGTCCTAAAAGGAAGGATGAAGGTCTGTGGTCAGACCAGAAAGCCCAGACTGTCAGAGCTGTGCCTGTTCCGGAGGGAATGTTCGATGCATTCACTGCAGCCACTCCTTTGGAAGCAGGATACGGCTGTAAACTGCTATGATGGGGCAGGGAGAAGCCGAACAAGTCTCTTCTTCCTTGACCTGCTCAACCCTGCCGGGGTGGCCCAAGGTCTGCCTCAATGAGGACGTGATGGAACCCAGTCAATCGGGGGCTGGCCGTTGCTGGTGCAACGATGATTAAATTGGGCTTTGCCAGGTTATGTTGCGACTTGGCTTGCTGCCCATCTGTCTGACCATGTTAAATATATCCACAGCCGCCATGCAGGGGTCATGGTCAAATCCAGGAGATCCCAGCTGATGTAAATTATCCTCCTTATCCCCCAGTCTCATTGGAGCTTGTAAGAGTGCTCAGAGTTGCAGGATCCCCTCTTTGACACCAGGGCTTATACAGCATCTGAGCCTGGGGGTAGCTCTCCCCTCCAGGGACAAGGAGGAGGGAGAGAAAAATTGTCAGTTCCTTTTTTTGCCTTTTTCCCCTCCTCTTTTTGGCCTTGTTGGCAGGACAAAGAATGGCAACTGAGCGAATGTGCCAGCTTCCAGATTGACACGGAGTGAATACAGCCGCTCGTAATCACTGCCTACGAGCATTTATCACTTCCCCAGATTACAACGTGGGGAGCAGGTGTCTGACCTCGATGACAAAAACATGGAGTGGTGGTAGGAAGGAAGGAAATAGATAAGGTGTCATTTTTCAGCACAATTTTTCTCTCTTTAATGTTCTCCTAGATTATAGGAAACAATCATGGGATGGGGAACACTGATGTTTTATGGTGTCAGTAGGGTTTAAGGTTTTAGGTGCAAAAAAAAAAAGTGATGTTGGATCCTGTATATTATGGGGTATTTATAAGACACACTACGGTGTTTTTTTTAAATTTATTTACTTGAGTCAAGAAAGATAAATGGGATTCTGTATTCAAGTACTTGTATCCAAAGGAAATTAAAAGAAACACGGTCTTCTTGAACTTGGCCTCCACTTAGGGCAAAAAAATGACAGAGGAATGACCCTTCTTAGATTAAAGAACTGCTCATGCCTCAAAGGAGATGGTAGAAATTAGTTTGTAAAAATCTGTCCGCATATTATACATCTTCTGCTTCTCTTCATCTCTACTTTTTTTCCTACTGGTAGTGGCACTGGGGAAAAAAAAAAAGGAAAAAAGGAAACAAAAATCCACCAGCTTTGTGGTATCTTCTATTACTCCTGCACACACTCTTCTGTGCGGCCCATGAATGCTGCTTTAATGCTGGCTTCAGTTTTCCATCGTTGAATGTATTTCAAGTTGGAATATGGTTTTAACTTTCCTGATCTGCAGTTAATGGGTTTAGAACCTCATCTCTCATTTTAATAATAGTAGTAATCCTGTTCTGAGCAGCTTTCACATTTTGCATCTGAAGAGCTGGCACATGTCCTGTGCATTCAAGCACCACAACATCCTAGGACCCAGGAGCACAAAGTGCCACAAGTCAGGTCCAGTTCATTGTGCAAATCAGAGCTGTTTGCAATAACAAACAAGGTTCCAAATACAATGTACAGATGGCAAAAGGAAGAACTGAGGCAATGGGATCTCACAGGTCACATTGAATACAATCAGGCTGAGGAGCAGCCCATCCCCGTACCTTCAGGCTCTTGGGCAGAAGAGCTGGCTGCAGGTCAGCCCGGCAGTTGCGATCTCTGGCCATGAGAAGTGCTCACCAGAGATGCTGAAGAGATGAGAGCTTTCGTGTTGTCTCCAGATGTACATGAGTTAGTTCAGGACTCTTTGGGAAGATTTTGGGGTTGTTACTGCTGTTGAGCACTTAGAGAACAGCTTCTGCAAGGAGTGATCTCCTCTCTCTATTTGGTTTACTGGGATTGAGCAGTGTTAACTAATCCTAGAGATGATTTGGACGTGTTGTGTGATGGATCTCTCCTCTTTTATAAATGGGAATAAACCAGATTTTCCTTCGCTGCAGGTTTCCAAGCAGTGAGGTCTCTGTGCACCCATTAGACATCTTGTATCTTGTTCTTCCCTGACCAGTTGCAGTGTCTGAGGTGAGAGCCGAGATCCCCGTTACAGAATGATCCCCTCCTCGCCAGCACTGCTCCATCCATCCTTTCATGCGAAGGAAGAGCCCATGGGGGATGCCCTGGGGGAAGGCTGTTTGCACCCCAGAGGGAGGAAGGAAGGAAGAGCGTCTCAGAGGCACCGCAAGCTTGCCCTGGGCAGCACAGAAGGGTGTAGAGGGATAATCCAGTAAACTGCTGTTAGTGATGGAGAGGGGAGGAAGGGAGTGGAAAGGAGTGGTGAGTAGGGGCGAGAAACCCTGGACTGCAGTGATGTGCAGGGGTTGTCTGCCTCCACCCAGCAATGTTCCCTGCCCTGGCGGCTGGAGCACCCTGTGAGCATCAGCACTGCCCATCTGGTAGCAGCTGGTCCTTGTACTGTGTCACCTTTTGGTAGCGCAAGGTGATCTCTGTATGCTCTGATCAACCTCCAAAGCACATCTCCGTATCCTTGAGAGTCAACCCATCAGAAATGACAGGGAGGAGGAAGAATTTGGAAGCACAGCTCTTGTTGTCCTTGCTGGGGTGTTCTTTGGTAGAAATACTAGGGGAGGGAGGCTTTTCATGTTCCACCAAAACTAAATAAAAATAAGGATAAAATTTGGGAGATGGTGGTAATGAAATTAAGAGGTTTGCTTGTCTCTGTCTAGAGCAACCTTCTGGCTAGTAATCTGAACAAAAATAATAATTTGAAAGGGAAGATAATTAATTTAAACAGGCAACCAAACTGGAGGAATAAGACTTTTGATGAAGAAGGGTGGCTGGGGAGAAAGTAGAGGAGGTGGCAGGGAAAAGAAGCACATCTCTTTAAATTGTCAATCTCTCAGGGCAAGGTTGCTGCAGACATAATGAGTGTCCTAGTGAATTATCTCCTACTTTTATTGTCTGGTGCTACCATGGAAAGATGGGGAGGTGGGGAAACTAACTTTTTTTTTTTTTAATTTGGACAGACTTAAAGAAGTGGCATCAAATTTGAAGGGCACCCAATCAATCTGTTGTCCTAGCTGCATGAAATTGTATTTCCCTGCCACTTCATATCTTATTTGCAGCAGCTGGGCTGTAAGTCATTGGTGATAACATTCTTTATTATGCAGCCGTGTTTATGAACTGTGCCTGGAAAGAGATGATAGAAATATGCAGCAATATGCAAAGGGGGGGATGCTGGGGGGAGGGGGAATAAATGCTAGTTGCTAGGGCAACCGTGGGGCTATTTTGGGCATCAAATTTTGCAGATGATGAAAAGCATTTTCATGTGATGGTTGGTCTCTTCGGGAAGAGAAGGGGAGAGAGGGCACACAATAAACCGGGAAGATAATATTCAAGAAGGCAGTCATTTAATTTTTTTCCTATATAAATACATAGTTTCAGCTGTACTGAACATGTATTAAAACCAAAGGAGCTGGTACCTCTTAGTTAAGGGGAAGGAGAGATGTTTTAAATAACTAAATAGGAAATGGCTTGCTAGTAATTTGGGAGGCTTTCCTACATCACTTGGCACAATCTAAATCTAGCCAGTGCTCTGGGGAAGCGCTGTGTGCGTCATGCTGGTATCTGCAGTTACCCCAGCTTGGACCTGCTCCGTCTCACCATGGGCAACGAGCAGCTCTTTCCCCCAAAGGCTGTCCCCATCTTGATGGCAGTGGCAATTGAGCCAGTTAATTCACAACCCCTTCTGTCAAAGGTTTAAACCCCCAAGTTATCAGAGACTGCTCTTGACTCTTGCAGGGATCAACTGATACCCACACCTGATACCCATTAAAATGCTGGGATTCATAAAAAATGGGAATTGCTTTCAGGCAGTTGCCTTCAGCCAGAGATCTCCAGCCTGGAGGATCTGAGGTGCTCCCACCATGCCAACACGGGGGGCATGAAGGAAAGGGGGGCTGGATGTTCCCCCATGTGCGCAGGCTGGTGTAGAGGCAGAATCATGGAATGGTTTGGGTTGGGAGGGACCTTAAAGATCATCAAGTTTCAGGATGCCTCTGGGGGATATCCTGGGGCTTTCAGGGCTGTGGTTCCGGCAGCCTGGACTCTTGGTGTTTGTGCCTTTGCAATGCTTTGAGCTGAAGGCAGTACTGGAGAGGTGTCAGGACTAAGGATGTTTACAGAACCAGCCCAAGTTTCCTGGTTTTGGCCTGTAACAGGGCAATACTGGAGAGAAAAGGTGGCTCACAGCAGGGTGTGAGAGCACTGAAATCACTTGTGTTGGGATCAGGGGGATCCCCCTTTTCTGGTGGGTCCTGGAGGGGAATGCGAAGGGCAACCCCAGGCAGGACCCTCCACCCGCAGACCTCACACCTGCAGCAGGGGTGGGGGGCAGCCAGTGGTGCTTGGGAGGGGTGAAGCAGGACTGTGAGCAGGGTAAGAGCTTGTCCTGGTCTCTCAGCTTCTGACTTTCTGAGCATAAAGTTTGCTTATGCTCTAGACTAGCTCTGTTGCAGCGATGCTTGTCTTAATTTGATTTTACTGGAATTACTCTGAAGGAGAACAAGCTTATGAGTGTTGTTTGCAGCCCCTGGGTGATCACTGTTGCTCGAGCCATTCTTAAAATCCTTGGGACTCTAAATATATTGGTACATTAAGCCAGTTAAAATGAACTGCGCATGTTTTCAGCAAGAAATCTATTTCAAATGCAATGTAATGTGACTCTCTTATTGCTCTAAAGTTGTGTTTTTAATTAAGTAGTTATCAGTGGCAGTGAGATTCTTCTTGAATAATTAAATCAAGGTAGTTTAGTGAGTAATTGTAGAGCGAATTGCTGAGACCATCAGGCTGCTGTTGAAACAGTCTGTTTTCTTTCGGAAAATTAATCCAAGTGACGCATGTAGCTAAGAAAGTAGTGGAACGTTGTGTCGGGTAACGGGCATTTGTCTTGGTCTGCTCGGAGTCTCGGAGCTGCATCTTTCTCATTCTGCCTTCCCATCTTTCAGTTGTCTTCTCCAGAAACAAACGCTGATGACTTTCCACTTTGCATGTTCCCTTTCCATTGATCTGCTGCCCTGGGTAGTTCTGCACGGAAGGCTGCAAAGGGACAGGGTGATGATTTAGTTACTAAACAGCATAAGTACAGACCTGATTTTGCCAGTTCTCGTGTGCATGAAACACGAGATTTGGATTTCCCAGCCAAGGCAGGGCTGAGCCAGCCCCTTCTCTTAGACCCTGGCATCTAATTCGGCATTTGTGTTGCTTCTGTCAATCTGGTATTTGAGGTGTCTTGATTGGCAGGTAGTAATTATCTCACTGTTGGATATTCTGAATATAAATGGCCAAAGGATATCTTCCATTGTATCAAACTTTGCCAGGAGATCAGGGGGAAATCCTCTGCACGAACCCTGGATGTGTGCGGGTGCCTCCTGCCTACAACATCGATGTCCATCCCCGTGCACAGTGAAGGAAAACACGTGCACACTGTAGAAACAATACTTTTGACTGTTTTGTTATTTTTGAAAGCCTGCCTCGTGTTCTCCTAGTAGCTTTCCTTGCTCTGCCTGAGGAATACATCCAACAAACATGAGCATTAAACAAATTTTGAGGAACCTAAGCTGACTCCAGAGCAGTGTGTTAATATTGTCAAAGGGAAAATGAAGAATGAAGTGAGGAGAGCCTGGTCGCCCTCCTGATGTTATCCTCGAGCCTCAGCAGTCACACAATAATTTACCAGTAAGGACGTTTATTCTGTAACCACAAAGTCCACGAGGACTGATGGGGATACTGATATCTTGTGGATTTACTTCTATGAAGTGGGGTTTTTCTAAAGTGCCTCAATAACATAGGAGTTCAGCTTTATTGCAAAGCATTCGGGTTCCTTTGGAAATCCCATTCATGACTCTTCGTCATGCTTTACGACCCTGCAGCCCTCGATGGGGACGTTATTTCATGGTCTATGTAACAATGGAAAACCCTGTGGTTTTCAGCACTGTCCTGGCTTTTCACCGGGAGAACAATTCACAGAGATGCTGCTGCTATCAGGGACTCAACTCCCTGTGCCTTTTCTGGAGCCTTCCTGCCGTCACCTTTGGTTTTTCCTCCAAGCTTTGAGGATTTTCCAGCAGAGATGGGATGGCTTCTCTGCAGCTCTGGGCTCTGCTCTCAGGGCCACCACTACCTGCCAGGGGTCTTTAGAAAAATCAACTCTTTCTGTCTATGTTTCCATCTGTCTAAAATACAGATATTGGCACCAACGGGGCAATGGATGGGGTCAGGGGGAAGGTTTTGGGGGCATAGAGGCTGCAGGACTGCAGAGCATCCTTAGCTGTTATCAAATGCTCAAGTTTTGATTAAATGGTAGATTTTGATGTTTTTTTTGAAAAATTGTCCCACTTCTTGCTGTAGAAGGTGGCAGATATCTCAAAGTTTTCAGTCTTTTTCTAAAGGGAAAGTTTATTCAGGAAAAGAGGGTTTTTTCTTTTATTTTGAGGTTTTTTTCCTGTGTGTTTCCAACCACTTTGCCCTTTAAGAATGGTCTGGCTCTCTTTTGACATATATCCATAACAATGCTGAGAAACTGGAAATGTTTTTCTCCATTTCTGATCCCTCCTGCACTTGAGCTACCAGAAATGCAAAGCACAAAGTTGGGACTGTCTTTCTGTGCGCTGTGTAGTGTAAATACTGTTGGAACAAACATGGGTAAAAAAATTTGGGAATAACACAAGTTCCTTTTTTTTCTTTTTTTTTCCCTCCAGGACATGGAAGCTTCTGCTTGTGAATTAAATACCAAAGACAATCAAGATCTTGGTGACAACCAGAAGGTCAGTCCTTTAGCTTTATTTAATGCAAAACTAAATGATGCTTTTTAACACTGAATGTGGTGATGTATTTTGCTTTACAAAAGATGTACGCCCTGGTTGGCAAAAATCTGTTTTACCATTGCTGAGATGAACTGGCAGAGGTGATGTTTGTGACACTGGTCCCAGCTGTGAAACCCGGGGTCAGCTTTACTCAAAACTCGGGTTCAGGATCATGCTCTGTTAGAGAATCCTTGTGTAGCTGTTTGGTGCAAGACACAAAAATGGATGTAGGCAGCTTGGTTTGGTGCTTGCATCCGAGAGTGTAAATCTTGCCTGTACGGGGAGAGTTCATCTGCACTTACCCAGATCTCCTTTGGTGCTACGCGTGCTTCTGCTCCCTTTTTGTAAGGGAGCAAAGAAGTGTTTCATGACGCTCTGTGTGGTCTGTGGATTCTCTCTGGAGTAGGACAAGTATTTAAAAACAAACCAAACTCCCTTGCAAATATTTGTTTAAATGTTCTGTCTTTACTGTTTATATTCCCTTTGCATGTGGGATGTGGAAAGATGTGCTTTAATCCAAACAGTGGCAAAGGTGATGGCTTTGCATCCAATATTTCAACATAACAATTTTAATTTTTTTTTCTCAGAACAGCCTTATTTATAACAGAGTAGTGTAAATGAAAATGAGAAAGAAAATGCATCTTCATGTGCCAGTCTCCATCACCTTGCTTTCAAATGGAGTTTGCTGGTTTTAGTCAGGAATTCTTCCCTGGAAGGTCTTTTAGCTGTTCTCTCAAAGTTTGTTTCTACACGTGCATTTGTGTTTGACCAGCCTTCAGTTCAAACAGGCTGCGTGCCAGAGTTCTCCATAGCATCACTGGGGGAGATTTTGGGGTTTTTAAGAAGTTTGCACATGTGTGTGTATATATAATCTTGATATATTTATATATATGAAATAGATATGTGTATTCTTTAGATATGTATTTTGCAGTAATGTAAATGGCAGTCCCAAACCTGTCAGCTCTCCACCCTGGCTGTGTGGGTCCTGCCCTGGGCAGGAACACTGTGGTTACCCCTTAGCAGATGCTTTTCGTGGTTGGTGCCAAAGCCCACAGGAGTCCATGGAAGTTTGGAGAAGATATTTTGATTTGATGATAGATGAAGTAGAAAAATCAACAAATCTCTGAAGGCTGTCCCTAGGCAATAACAGCATAGCCAGAGCATCTGGTATTCCCTACAGCAACGAGGTATTTCAAAAGAAAATGCAGTGAGCATCAGAAATTATTGCTGAAGTAAGGACCGCCCTAGCATCTCCAGGATTTTGGGTGGAAAAAAAAAATCCAACACCCACACACAAAAAAACCCGCAAACCACTTCTGCTTGGGTAATGTTTCGTTCGCTCCAGTGACCCCTCTACAGGCAGGAGTCTCCTCTGGGTTAGGTGACTTCTCTGCCCTTCATTGACCTTGCTGTCATGGACCGAGCCAAACCCTCTGGCCTGTCAGTGGATGTCGGGAATGTCGGTTTAATGGCTGTGAGTGTAGCTGCTGTGTACGGGAAGAGCTGAGGTGAGCTGGTGCTGACAAAGGACTGTTTTCTCAAAGGCTTTGGAAAGAGAAGTTGTGTAATAGAGCTCTTGCCTCTGTCCCATGTGTGGTGAACTTGGCATCTGTTACTGAGCGGGTTATCTGCAGTGTGTGCCGTTTCCACAGGCTGGTGCAGCCCAAATTGGTTACCCCAAGTAGAAAAATAGCATTACATCTAAGATAAGCTTTAGAAGAGGAGAATTGGTTGAAGCCATGCTTCTCCATCTCATCAGCAGGAGGGAAACCTTGGTCCCCGGGGGTGAAATTGGTGGGTGCCTGCTCTGGGAAGGGAGGGCAGGCGTTTGAAGCAGGACACAGCCCTGCAGACTGAGCAAACACCAGCTTTATGCCATTGTGGAGACTCAAACCCAATGGATATTGCAACGTGTGCTTGATTTTTACTAAGACTTAGATGCACAGGGCTGGAAGGAGCCTCAGGTGTTGCCATAGCTCCCCTTGCTGCTCTGGTGATGGACCCGCTGTGCCTTTCCCTATAATTTCAGCTCCTAATGCCTTATCCAGGTTCAAGGGGGCAAAAACTTTTGCCTCTTGATTTTGAGCCTGAAATGATGGCTGCACTGTTGGTTTCCCATCAGAGTGAAGGAGGTAACCTTCCTCCTCATGGTGTCCTCATGAATAATTCCTTCGATCGCCCACTTGATTTCAGGTTTCCCAAAATAACTGACACTTTTCACACTAAGAATGAGCAATCCTGGGGAAAAATAAAATGCATTAAACAGCTACACCACCTTGAGAGAGCCCTGAGCTACTTCGTGATTAAAAAAAGAAAAGGTGGAAGAGGTTCTGTAGGAAATTTTGAGAGTTCACGGGGAATATACCGTAATCCCTCCATCCTCCTATTTGCAGTGAATATTTGCCTTGGTTGCTGGTTTCGGGATGTGACTGTCTTCTGACCATGAATGTGCATTCACGGGAGCTAGGATCCCTGGGAAGATGGGGAGGGATGATATGGGCGATACTCGCAGCATGGCTTCATCTGTTGTTGGAACACACCCTGCCTGCCTGAGCAGTCGTTCCCCTTCAGACAATTCAGAATTCCGTTTCAGAGTGTGTGACTCCCCTCTTCAGATGTTCTGTACAATGTCTCTCCCCTGGATACCCACTGAACACCTGTTTTTTAACTGCTCTGCCTGTCAGATCCACAAAAGCTGTTGCTGGAGGTGTTTGAATAAAAGAGCTCTGCTATAGGTATCTGAGAGCAGCCGGCGATGCTCCGGAGAGTTTCCAGCAGTGCTGATCGAGGCAGGATGCTTTAGTCTCCCTGGCTTAATGGCTACATGCATTTTCTTAATGTACCGTCCCCCTCAATTGCTCCTAAATTAGCGTGCTCAGCCTTGTAAAGAAAAGCAGCTTAGAACCTCTTCACAGTGGTTTCGTCTTGTTTGCATCCCTGATAATGGTCCTCAGCGGCTATTTAACTGGCTGGGCAGCACCAGCACGGGGCAGGACCCTGTCATACCCCAGTGATGGAGAAGGGGAGAGCCCCTGGTGATGTGCAGCCGGTTGTCAGAGCTGTACGCAGCACGGTGGGGTTCAGAACATGGGAGATGGATTGACTCGTGTGGCTGATAAAATCGGTAGCAATCGATGGTCACCACCTGCTCAAGGCTTTTAGGTGCATGCTGCGGGAGGTGGGCTTTTCTGTGTGAGTAAGGCTCCTGGAGAGACCTGACCATGGCCAAGGTCCTTCATGTCTGGATGAAGGCAGCCCAAGTGATGGAGGTCTGCCGAGGAACTGGTATCACTGCGAGAGACAGAGGGGCACGTTGCTGTGAAGAGTCTGTTCCTGTCTCCACTGGGCATCTTTGGCAGTTGATGTGTTTCCCCATTATGTGAGGGTTTAAGGTGCTGGATGATTTCTCCATCAAACTGCTCTGCACGATTAATGGCCACACTATGGAAGTGTAGAATTTGTAGCATTTGATGTTGGTTTTTCTTCTCAGTGTCCTCCTTTTTTTCTGTCTTTTCCCTCTCCTGCCTTTCAATGCTGTCCTTTTAAATCTAAAATCAGTTTGACTTTAGATTAAGGACAATCCATAACAAGGACAAGTCACATAAGAGAGGGTGCACCAGGCAGAAGAGCCCCAACCTGCTGCCAACATCTTCACCCCATGATTTGCCCCTCTGGCTCGCTCCTTGGTCTGTTGTACTTCCTTGGGATGCTCACCAGTAACACGTGTGCTTTGTGTTAAACACAACTGCTTTTCATGGTTGAAATCACCGGTTTTTAGAGGTGTTTGTGCCCTTGGGAGTTGGGGTTGCAGGGCAGGAGCTGCCCTGGGAATCACGCGAGTGTGTGTGGTGGGTAGCACACCGTGTTTGCTTGCTTGGGTGGCAACCTCTGGTGTTACTGGAAACTTCAAGATGAGATAATGATAATAACAGTGGAAAAATATAAAAGGATTATTTCCTTCAAAGAACACAGGGAAGCAGGTACTGTTTTGCCACTGTGGCTTACTGAGAACTAACCACATAACGCGATGTCGGTGCTTGCAGGGCTCGTGGTGTGCTCGGAGGTGAAAATAACTGATTCCAAAGTTGATGTAATCAAAGAATAAAGAAGATTGGATGTTATAGGTTAAGTTGTTGTAAATTAAAGCAGCTCTGCGGAGCTCATTGCAGTTGTTCTGGGTTTTTGCAAATGTAAGCAAGAGGAGTTGGCTGTGTTTATCCAGCTGATGATTGGTTGGAAAATGCCATTTTCTGGTATGTGAGTAAAAGCGAGTGGGGCAACTTGGGCTTCATAACACAGAACAGCTCCTGTTGGAGTCTTTCTAATGTGTACTGTAAGCCAGGCAGACCTGTTGTCCTCTTACAAGCTGCAAATTACACAGGCAAATGTAATTACCCATTCTCTTTGTTATTAGTGTGCAGCTAGGAAGCTTCAAGCAATCGTCCCTTTCTTGGTATTTCAAAGCTTACTCGCAAGATGCATCCTTGATATTGAACACAATGAGATGTCCTTTTTTTTTTTTAAATTCAATTAAACATTTGCCTACTGTGACTCTTTATTCACTGCAAATTGTCTCTGTAAATAATCTTCATCAAAAGTCAGAACCAATCCCCATTAGTTGTTTAGATTAATTAATGAGTCCCCCTGGAGCCACCCAAATGAATTCAATTTAAACGTCAACAACTTGGCTATGGAGTTTCCCAGGTTGGCATTAAGACAATATTAAACCTGCAATAAGTCACATTTAAAATGTTAATTCAAAGAAGCTCTCCATTTAGAGCATTTAATTAAATCCTTAAATAAACTGCATGGGCTCAATACCAGATGGTTCTGCATTTTCATTGCAGCAGAGAGCCTTGAAGTCATTGAGGGAAGTAATATTGGAGGCATGGTGAAGATAACCAGGATATATAGTGTAATAAAATCTAATCTTGTTTCCAGCAGGGAGATTCAGTGTATGTACACAACCTAGGCTAAAATTGTAAGTTAATTACATTAACCCCAGTGTACTCTGGTATCTGAGCAGCCAGAGATGAAATTAGTCTTTTTCCTATCATAAGATTCTTTTCAACTTCACTATATTAATTTTTAGCCAAATACTTACTCATAAGGAAAATTGAAGTTAATGTAACCAAAGACAAAGTAATGCAGTCTTAATATTCTGAAGGGATTACGGAGGGCCGTGAAAATACACTTTGCAAATGTCACTCACTTTGAATGGATTTGTGGTGGGAAGGTGGGGGGAAAAAGAATTACGGCTGTGATACGCACCATGCTGGGGTTTAATAGAAGTCCTGATTTAAGAAATTTGGGCCTTGGAGGGGGGGGAGAGAAAAAAGAAAAAAAGATAAAGACCTCTGTCTGAAGGCCAAATTCCCTTGGTAAGAAGTGGTGAGTCGCCAGCTCTGCCAGACAGCAGAGGTGAGAGATCTTTGACATCAAGCTGAAATTCTGGAAGATGATTTGGGTTAGGATAGTTCATGCAAGTATCTATCANGGCCACATTCCCTTGGTAAGAAGTGATGAGTTGCCAGCTCTGCCAGACAGCAGAGGTGAGAGATCTTTGACATCAAGCTGAAATTCTGGAAGATGATTTGGGTTAGGATAGTTCATGCAAGTCTGGGGGGGTATTTTGTCCTTGTTGCAAGAAACATTCTTTTTCCACTGCCCAGTTGCCTGGCAAAAGTTCTTGCAACAAGTAAAGACAAAGACCCTTCTCCTTAGGTTAAAAACTCAAAATGGCATTGGGAAGACAGGGTGGGGTTTTTCTGTTACTTTTTTCTTTACATGTTTAATCTGTGACCAGAGTCCTTGGGTACAAGAGTTGTGATGCTACTGGTTCAAAAGATGTTCTCCAGTTTCTGTCTTTCCTCTAAAAATCCAACATTTCCCAAGTGCCTTGGGTGCCTCGTCTCCGGGTGTTTGGCGTCTCCTTCTCGAGCAGCAGATCGACACGCTGAGGCTCGACTCCAGAACCGACAGACACCATGAGAAAATTTAGTTTGTTCCCTCCCTGCGAGCTGTAAAACAGGGGTGTTATTAATGCGGCTCAGCGAAGGGAATAACTTTTTCTCTTAATATTCAAGAAAGTGTAATTCAATTTCCAAAAATATGGGTTTCTTTCTGTTGGGTAATAAAACACATCAGGGAGGAGAAATTACTTTGCTGTCGGAGCAGGGCAGATTTGTGCTGTTTGGGCTTTGCTGCGGGAGCCCGAATAGAGGACTTGAGCCGCGTTGACAGTGAGAATTTTGCATGTTTGATTGCATGAAGAAATGGAGTCAGTGAGGAGTGGTCTGACCCTGCTCGTGCTGCTCACCCCGTGCTGGGGTTGAAAGGACCCGGAGGTTTTTCCGTGGAGGGGCTTTGTAACTCTCACTCTCCATCTTCTCCTCGCCCTGTCCCGTGGTGCTGGGGTGGCTTGGCCACGTGTCCCCGTTCCCTTCCTGTTGTCACAGCTCTGAGTGATGCTGCCAGCGCCCAGGCTCTGCACCACCAGGATGTGGTCACCCTGCAAAGTGGCTCCTTCCTGGGGGCGTTGCAGTTTGGGCTGCACCTGGGGGTGGAAACACCAAAGCTCTGCTGCTTTGGCAATCACAAGCTCCTGAGCTGCCCTAAAATGGGAGGAATGGCTGTAATAGCCATAATAACCCCTCTGGCGTGGCTCCTCCTGGTTTGAGCGACTGCTCTGGATGCCCTTCTCATGTTCAATCATGATGCCACGAGCTGTTACGGTTGCAAAGACCATATTAGAGTGGAGAGCAAGTCTTGCAGTGTCTCTATTAGCATGGGGCAAGAGGAATGAGGAGGTGCTGGGAAGGGTCCTGCCGGGCCTCTCCCTTCCTTTTGGGATGATGGATTGGCAAGAGAAGAGGGCATGAGATTTACCGGATTGTAGGGAGCTGGTGTCTTGGTCATCGGAGACAGAGCCTGGTTTTATTTATTGCTTAAAGAGGATTCATTTAACAGCAATGTTAGGCAGTTCTGCATGTATTAATGACGAAACCTTGCTCAGGTCTGCCCGGTGTCTCCAGTGCTGGTGTGCACCCTTTCCACCTTCTTGCTCTGCGTTGGGCTCCGCTGGTTCGTTGCAGGTTGCTTTATATCCCGTGGCTGGTGCTCTGCTGTCTGGGCCTTAAGTTAGCTGATGCTATGGGGATGCAAAACTAATGATGATAAAAAAATAACCCCAGAACGTTGCTTTCGTTAGCAAGTAAGCTGTTTCCCTGGCAACACAAAGTTCTTGTGATGCAGCTGCTCTTGCATTGCCCTTCCCTGCCCTGAAATATCCCCTCTGAGCTGCCGAGATGGCAAATGCTGCCCAGAGGCAATGGGAACCACCACTGGTGGTACAGACCTGGACTGGGAAGCAAAAGGACAAGTTACAATGGTGCAGCCATTGGTGGAATTTTTTAAAAATTATTTTTCTGTTTATTAGTCTATCTTTTGTCCAATTTCTTCCCCACCAGATCTGTCATTTTTGAGCCTCCTCTCCTCCAGGTCTCTGCCTGTGCATCTCTGCCACGGGACGCACGTGTGATTATGTGGCAAAATGTTGTGCCAGCAGGTTGGGAGAGGTGCTGCAAATGCCATTCATCCTGCTGGCTCAAGTCCTAAAGAGCTGGCAGGCTCTGCATTTCCTAACACCATTTTTAAGTGTCAAAGCTGTATAAAAGCTTATCCAGCAATGGAGTCTCAATGGCACGGTTCCGATTAACAAGCTATCGTGCATTTAGCGATGCCTTTTACAGCTCTGCTCGACCTCCGTGTCAGCAGTCCCCTTCCCTCGCCGCACGCGGCTGCGGCCGCAGAGCCGGGTGTTAACCACGGAGCCACCTTGGGCTTTGGGGAAGTTTTTCGGAGTCGCATCTAGCTGGTATTTACCTGTAATTTTCTCTCTTTGACTCCAGCAATTATGTTTGTCCTTTCTTCTGCTGGTCTCTGCTTACCCTCGGTGCTGCTGCTCCCCTTTGCTGGATGAAGTGCCAGGCTAGATGATATTTAAAGCCTCTCTTATTTCTCCAGGGCTTGCTGGGCAAGGATTTATGAGTGCCTTAATTCTGCAGTACCTGGGGCAGGGGAGTGCTCGCTCCCTTCTTGGTAGCCAAAATAACTCTCATTATTTGGATGTGGTCTTAGTCTTCCTAGTTATTGACATTTAGGATATTATATTTTTTTTAAATTAACAAATCATGCAACAGGAGCAATGATGTGCACGCAACATAGCACCCAAATTACCAAATACAGAGGTTCCAGATGTGAAGGAACACGTAAAACCACAGATTGACTGTCCTGCTCCCTCATCTCCAAACAGCATTTAGGATTAAAACATGCTTTTAAACATAGCCATGGCTCTGCCATCAACACTGCACCATACGAAGCACAGGGACACTGTCCCAGCCAGGTCAGTCCCCAAGCAAATCTCTGCTCCTGCTGGCCACCCGGCTCACCAGCCACTCGGCAGCGGGAGTGCCCAGGGGTTGCTCCTGGTGTTCCTTCCTCCTTAAATAAAACTCCCTGATGTCGATGGTAAGGATTGCTAGGGGTCTGCAGTAGCCACATAGGATTTCTTTTTCATGTAGGTGAACCTCAAAGTCATTTCAAATGAAGTCAAAGATAGAGCAAATCTTGCCTGTTAACACCCCGCTGCCCCGTGGTGTCTCCACTGTTATTAGCAGGGAGGATTTTTGAAAGCACTTTTCGGGCTCAATTCTTTTCCTGGTGAAGTCAATGGCAAACCTCCGCTTGCCTTCAAGGGTAACAGTAAGCTGCTGTTGTGTCGAGCTGAAAATCCCACCCCTTGTGGGCAAGTCAGGATGTCTTGCTGGTGTGTTGTGGCTGTTGCCTAAACAAAACACAGCCTGAGGTATTGATAGTAAATATTTTAGTAAAGACATTTTTGTTGCTTTGACTCTTTTTTTCCCCATCCCAGCTGCATTCTTCTAAAAGGAAGTAGCAGCAAATTGTAGGGAGAGTCATATTCAATGAATTTTTCTCCTAAGTAGCTGCTGAAGTGGTCCCAAGGTGCAGTTTTGTTCGTCCCATTCAAAAAGAGGTCCCACAGCTCACCGAGAGAGCACCGCGGGGTTGTCCAAAGGCAGAGTAAAGTGGAAAGAATAAATTTCGCGGGGCTTCGGGGGTGGTGTTTGGATCATTTTCTATTCTGCATGCTCGGTTTCAAATGAGATGTAAACCCAAGGTTCTCCTCACCTGTGGTCATTAAATGTCTTATGGCATTTTTCATAAAAC
Source organism: Syrrhaptes paradoxus (assembly GCA_013400615.1). NCBI lineage: Eukaryota > Metazoa > Chordata > Aves > Pterocliformes > Pteroclidae > Syrrhaptes > Syrrhaptes paradoxus. Next base: position 54,499 of record VZTO01002615.1, read on the forward strand.
CAGGGGATCTTGGTGAAATCCCAACTCGATTAATTATATACTGCTTCCCTAAAGTTGTTCTTGCAGTTGCAAGTAGATGCAGCATCTTTCCCTCCTTCCTGTGTTGTCAATTAGAGCGCAGGCTTGTTAGCTGGTTTATTATCTGTTTCCTCTTGAAAGAGGCTCAGAGGTGGTTTTGTCAGTGCTGAATGGAGTACACAGTAAATAGTTTGTATACGGGAATGTTGTGCTTAGGAAAGATTTTGGGAGATCTATGGATGAAAATTTCTGTTTGTGTACTTTGGTTTTTTTCTCCTTAATGAGAGCAAGAGTAGCAAATATATCAAAGGTATCGCCCACCAAGCACCTGAGTCCACCTGTGGCTGGAAAAGCTGCTTAGGAACTCATCTGTGAGATGTGACTGACTTGTCAGCTTTCTTTTTGTCCTCCTGTGCTTGCATCTTCCCTTATCTCTGCGTGGCGGCAGGTAACACCTGGCTCCCAGTAACAGCAGATCTCAAAGGGTTTTGCTCAGCATGGTGGAAATGGCAAATGGGTCCTGCAGCAACAAAGACCTCCTGTTGTAGTCTAAAGGTGCCCACACAGCATTGCTGGGGCTCTCCAAAAAGTTTAGCCAGTAGTTCTATTAAAAAATATTATCACTTTTTTTTTTTGGTTCCTGAATATGAAGGTAAAATTTGCAATTATTGCTATTGCAGTTCTGCGCTAGGTGTGGGCTGCCCTGTCCTGGGCACTGAGCAAATGCTTTGGTCTTTGCTGGGGAACTGGAAGCACTGGAGACCTTTGCCTAGGAGCCAGTGCCACCTGCCCATATGGGACCTTGCTCGTGTAACGCTCCTGACCCAGCAATGACAACAGGCAAATGGTGAACACAACACAGCGAACACCAGTTCTGTTCAGCGACCTTCCCCCCAAAGCTCTCTTTAAACACAAGCCCATGAAGCACTCGTGTCTGTGGCTATCTTCTCTTGTGGCCAGCAAATGCTTCTGTGCTTACATTCTCCCAGAAGAAAGAATTCTTTTCTGGGTCTTTCTGTTGTATCTGTCGCTGTCTCCCTCATGCCAGCTTGCTGCTTTTGCTTGGTGAGCCAACCCAGAAGTGAGGTTATTAGCTTCTTGAAAGGGAGCAAACCTCTCGGAGTGCTTTGTTACGTGAACAATAAGTGCTCCTGTGCCCAAGCATTAGTGCAAGTGGGGAACAAGCTAGTTAATTATATTGAAATCAATGCTATTAGCTTAGATTTAAAGCTCTGTTCTTGCTGTGACTCTGTCCTTCCCGTCACAGCCTGTGTCCTGCCAGACCTTGTGCCAAAGGCAGCTGCTGCTGGGCTGTCCCACGAGCCACCCCTGCGGTGGGGGTCAGCATTTGCCCCCTTTGCACCCTGGCCAGCCCCACAAGATGCACAGCTCCGTGTGTGGGTTCAGGTTGTTCCCTTCGCCCCCAGCCTTGCTCCCAAAGGCTGAGGCACAGGGATTTAAGACCAGGCTGGATGAGGCTTTGAGCAACCTGGGCTAGTGGGAGGTGTCCCTGCCCATGGCAGGGGGTGGCACTGGATGGGCTTTAAGGTCCCTTCCAACCCAAACCGTTCTGTGTTTTGGGGCAACCTCAGGAGTTAAGGAGTTGCACAGAGGGTTGGGCAGCCGGCAGCAGCAGGGCTGGTCCGCACCCATGTGCCATTGGGGTCCCGCCACTGACCTGCTCATCCCAGTGACACTGGGAAGGGAAGTCTTCTTGACACGTTTGTGGCATGTCAAGCCCAGCTCAGTTCTGGTGGCTTCTCCCACCTTTGACTAATTGCTGACCTGACATCCTTCTGATAGTGACCTTGTTTCAGCTAGTAATTCAAATATCTTTCAGTGTCAGAAATAATAAGTGCCACAGTGAGATGAACAAGCAGAGCTTAAGTTGAGCACAGATTAATGGGGTTTTAATATTCCTAATTTAATCACTCCTTTCTGTCTGAATGTGTGCAACATGATGTAGCAGCTAATTATTTTTTTAACCATGATGAGGATCTTTCCTAATCATTTTTATATTTAACATGAATGAAGGGAGGGCAGTGATTAATGAGGGAATAAATCTTACGAAACAGAAGCAAGCACATGATCAGTTAAAAATACAGCTGTCTGATTTTTTTTTTCTCATTCCCTGTACTGCAAATACTTAACCAGCTGCACCTTCCCAGCTCGATAGCGAGCTGTCTGCAACCCTAAAGAAAGACCTAAACTTTGCTTATCCCTCTGGTGTTCTGCTGGCATCTCTCTGCGTGATCATCTTTGTGATGAATACAGAAATATTTTTCTTTAAAAAAAAAAAGAAAATAAAAATTTTGCCCCACTAGATACATTAATGGTTGGATAGATGTCTTTTCAAATATTTGTTCCTGACAGGGTGCTTGGAATTGCAGATGAGAAGCAAACCAGCTCTCGGCATCTGTCTGTTGCTACTGTACGTTTCCATTGTGTGAAGCAGAGACAAAGCCAGGCAATTCAAAGCTTAAGTGGATGCTCTTGAGATCTTTTTTTTATTTTTACCCCACTCTTCCCTCCTTTTTCACAGATTTGGCTGCTTCTCTTCGTTCTAAATTCTGTCTTTTCCTCCATCCCTCAACCCCCATGGGCTGGCTTTGGGAGTCTCCCTTCTTCCTGCAGTTCCTCCCCTCCCAAGTCCCTTTGTCCATCCTTCCTGATGGGTAATTTCAGGGGTTTTGCTGAGCTCTCAGGATAGCTCAGGGTTGAGGGTTATGATGATGAGAGGTGTGGTACGGAGCTTTTCCCCACTGCTCGAGTGCAGCTCAGTGGTTTGTCATGAGTACCAGTCCATCGCATGAGTGTGGTGTGCGCAGTCTGTACGTGGTTCTGCTGTTACAGGGTCTGCGCCGGCTGTTCTGGGGAGGCTTAGAGCTGGGCACTGCACATGCGGCAGCGAAGCCCTTGATCCATCACACAGCGACAGCCGGCTACAAACCAGGATCTGGGGTTTGCTCATGGACAGCTAGAGCTGTGAACCCAACAGTGCCCCTCTGTTTGCTATGGCCATGGGCAATCTGTGGTATAATCCAGAAAGATTTGGGGGTTTTGGTGGCATATTTTGATTTTGAGGATTTTTTTTTTCTTTTTGGTAGGGAGACTCTGTGCAAATGCTCTGTTCAGCCATGGAGATGATTTGATGGGTTTCTCGGCAGCGCGAGGTCATTTTGGATGAGTCTCTTCTCACCAGCTAACAAGCAGAATTTTAATAACCGATCAAGATGAGCTGTGCCCGAGCAGTGCTGGCAGGCAGCCTCTAACCTTGGTGTCTTCTGCAGATTGTAAAATTGATCTAATTGGCTAAAAAAGAAAGATGGGCTTAAATACAACTTCTGTTGCTTAACACCTTGTCATTCCTTGCTTGTTGAGTAAAGAGCACCGAGCTCAGGCAATCAGCGTTTCAGGCACTGGTGACACATACCGATGGCTTGATGGATGCTCGGGAAGTTTGGGATCCGTCGTGCAGCGGGCTGCACAAGCAGGCTGAGACCCGAAGGGCTGTGGGCTACTGCAGCGCAGAGACATGGGCAGAGGGGTGGGAGAACGTAAGGAGATAACAGAGTGCAGTGGACCGGTTCCTAAAATTAGGGATTTTTTTTTTTTTTCTGGTGAAGCGCTTAATTAAAATCTTGCTTTTGCGGATCAGATCTAGTCTTTGTAGCATAAATGTTATTCAAGCAGAAGAGAAGCAGAGGGAAGGTGGTTGTTTGCAGATCGAAGGCAGGTAATGTGCATCGGGAGCAGATGTTAACTGGCAAGATCCTGTTCCTGTGAGACAGTGGCTAGCAGCAGAGATCCCTTGTTAAGGGAAGAGAGAGACTCAAATCGGGAGAAAAATTGTTTCCAAGTAGTTGTGGTTTTTTTTTCCTAGGATTTTTTTATAAGGTTTTCTCGGCCTCTTTCTGTAGCATTGCAAATGGCAACGGCATAAGTGCATTTGTCTTCCAAACTGTCTTTCCTTGAGGGCGAGCTCCACTTTGGCCTTGATTCGATTGTGTACTTTTAATCTCGAAGAAAAGCTATTGCATAAGTATTCATTACAAAATTGCATTTCATATGGTCAGTGTCCCCTCTTATAATTACAGGTTCCAGCTGAATGTCATTTCTATTCTCTAGGCTTCCAGCTCCCTTACAGCTTAGGTGCCTTGCACTCCTGAATCTTCTCTATGTTCGTGTAATAAATAAATAATCACACCTTTTCTGCTGTCAAAGCTGAAAGTGTGCACAGCTGTTTGCCACAAGATACACTGGGACTGCAAGGTACAACATTTCTTAATTAGACTGACCTGAGGTTGTTGGGCTTTTTCTTTTTCTTTTTTTTTTTTAAAGCAGCTTCATTAGCTCAGGAACTTAATTGCAAATGACTAGACAAGCTCTGCTCTTGGTTACTGGGAAAGGTTAGAGTGGTTCTCACTGGGGATTAGATCCTGGGAGATGTTTTGCAGCTTGATTTTTGTGGGGAAGGTTTTAGGTGTGCTCAGAGCATCTTAGCATTAGGCTCAGAATTAGCAAAATAATTAGAAGTTCAAAGCAGAGAGGGGGGCTGTGTCGAAGCCCAGCCAACCTTTTTGATCTTACAAACCGCACCGCAAAATCTGCATGGAGTTGTAAGAAATGGGACATGGGAAAGGGAGCTTTGGAAACAGAACTGGGGGACGACAGGTTTCCCCGCTGCTGGGGTACAGGATGTCTGGCTGGGTGGCAGGGCCAGCTGCCAGCACACCTCCATGGTCTCTGCTGCCCAGCTCCTCCCAGAGGGGATTTCATTGCCCCCCAGCCCTCGTGCCAGCACAGCTCTCTATACTGGTGTGGTCCCACACCAGGGGCTATGGCTGAGTGGTGTATCTGGTGGCCTCTGTCACTTTGTCTGTAGCACAGAACGAATCTTTTGGTAACATCCCTGGTGTGATGCCACTGTTACTAATGTCATTGACGTGGGATGTTTGCAGCCTCTGCTTTTTGGAGTTGTCTTTCTTGAGCTCATCTTGAAACAAGGCTCTGCAAGGGAAGGGAGGACTTGGGGAGCTGCTGGGAGAGGTTTGCACGTTCCCGTGTGGTGTAAGCAGGAGAGACACAGCCACCTGCTAGTGAGGGCTCCTGGGGGTCTGAAAGTTTGGAGAGAGAATTACTTTGTGTTGCCCAATGCGTCCTGTCTTTCTGTGTTGTGTACCTTGTAGTGATCCAGGAGCAGTTCAAAGACCTGTATTCAAGCAGATATTCTAGACGATGATTTTTCCTGCTGTGCTTTATCTGCATAAAGCCAGGCTGGTTGTCTGCTGACCTTCAGTGCCTCCTCCAGCCTCCGCTGCACTGGGTGTTTGCACCTGGAAGCAGGAGTGGTGCCTGCCTGGTGGAGCTTTGTGCTGGTGGCCCAGGCTCAGTCACGAAGGGAGACTTTGGACCTCGTCACTTGTAAAAGTGTGCAGAGAGTGATGTCACTGCCCCAAATCACCAGCATCCCTTGCGCTGCCTCGCTCTGTGCCGATTTGCCTTGGCTGGGAGCAGGATCCAGCCTCTCCTGGGGTCACCCCATGGGACAGATGGTGCCGTGGCTGTTCCACTGCTCCCTGCCCTTTGCAGAACCTGCTGAGATGGAGGATAATGTGGTTATGTTAAGGCAGTTGCAATGCAACCAAGCCCTTCATCTCTGCAAAACTGAGCATGAGACTTAATCTCTGTCAACCAGGGAGGTATCCGTGCTATTTGTCTGAAGGCAAGGGGATCTCTGACCCTGTTTCTTCCCTCCCTTACTCTTTTGGCCCTCTGGACTGTAAGAAGTCCAAGTAATTCATGTCCCTTATTAGTCCGTGCAGGGGAAAAGAGGGTTTTGAGGTGCTTGTGTGACACCTGAGTTCTGCCAGACAACAAATATACTTGAACAGCTTTGTCATATATAACCCACTCGAAGCGAGAGCATTCAGGTACGGAAATGAAGGGCTGCAGGGCTCAGCTGTGCAAGAGGAAAATAATTAGGGCATGTTTATCTCATGTTCAAACCTACAGAGGTGAAAAGCAAGGGACAGGAAGAGTGGTTCAGAGGGAGCTGGGGGTGGGGAGGGCAGGAAGGAAAGGACCTGACACAGGAGTGAATTAAACCTCTCCAAAAGACTCCTATCATTGGGATAAATCCCCCCTCCCTTCCTGTTCTTGTGCTGATGGAGGATGATCTCTGCCTTGCTGGCTTTTCCTTTCAAGGTCTTGGGACCTGTTGTTTCCCAAAGGTTAAAGCCCTGGGACTGAGGGAGGGATATGCTTTTCTAAAGGTGTCAGGTGAAGAACATCTAGATTTCTAGGGCTTTCAGGTTTGCTAGCATAAAAGGGAGAAAAATATCTTTAAAATGTGAAATAAGCCTTTGGTTCTTTTTTTCCAGCACAGCTGAGTTCTGACTCAGATGAAACTCCTATTTCCACCTGAGTTTGATATTTTTCTTTAGACCCTTCCTCCCCTGTATGGAGAGCTGGGAGCATACATGACCACAGCCTGGGTAAAGCCGAGCTGCGGTTTGTTCTGTCACTGTCCTGTCCCAGGATCAGGCGATGGAGACTGCATCAGAGCAAAGCCCCGCACAGCTTGGGCTCTTCCTTCCCTCTTCTCTCTCCACTGACCCACAGAGGTGCGTGGGGTTCACAGCAGCCCTCGCAGACTTGCTGGAGTTAAAACACTTGGCACATCCTTTGCTGGCCCTGTGCTGTTTGTTCTCAAGCTGCCTGTTCCTTCTGGGCTTCAGAGCCGACTGTCGTGATTTGCACAGACACATATCAGAGCAAATACAGCCCCTGCCAGGCTGCAGCTCTGGTTCAGACAGTGGCAGAACCCTGGGGAGAATATTTTCATCCCAGGCTTTGTCACAAGTCTCCTGAAGCCCTGAACTTTGTGGTTTCTCTCTCTTTCGTCTTGCCTTTGCTTCTTAGGGCTTCATGTTCTCCTCACCATGCCAACAGGCGCTGGTGCAGGCTGTTCCTCTGGCACATCTTAGCTCTGCTCCTTTGCTGGTCCCTGTTTTTGCAGAGGGCTGTGAGAGGGGCTCCGTGTTCGGGGTGAGGATGCCGGGCTCTGGGTGCAGGGCAAGGATTCCCGCTCCTCTGAGCCTGAGGATTGTTGCTGGGTGGGGACTGGGCTGCTGGGGCAGTCACTTCTGTGGCTTCTTGTGATTGCTGGGGGCCAGGGGAAGGTCTGTGCTGGTGGTTTGACAAACGCCTGCCAGGAGCCTGCCCAGCCCAGACGGGTTGTTCAGACTCAGCCCAGGGCAAAAGCTAGAAACTGATGCTGTGAGTGGTGTGAGTTTGGAAATGTGGTTACTTGTGTTTTTGGATAACAGTGACAAGGTGAAGAGGAAGATGGGACGGGATTTTTAGTTAGAAGGATTGTTCCCTTGCTCTAGAGACTTTTTCTTTATCTCCTCCCTGGGCAATGCAGATTTCCATGAGGACCTGCCAGTTCCCCGCTGCCTCCTGTGCAATAAAAGCAGAACGGAGTGTTTCTTCATTTGCACAGCTCACCTTTATTTTTGGCCAGAAAGATAATCTGTTTAATCCTACCGTATCCTCCATGAGACACAGCTTCCTACATCAGTTCTGTGCCCCTCGGGGTAAAGAATTATTCAAGGCATCAAGCCTGACCTGGATTTTGTGTGATGTGATCGCATCCAGAGCATGGAAATCCATGCGATCAAATGGCAAATCTCTGAGCCTTGGCAGATATGCCTCTTGCTCTGCAGCAGCATGTTGCCATGGCTACATCTCAGTGCGAGCATCTCTCTCCTTCTCCTCATGCCATTTCTTCTGCCAGGGTCGCTGCCTGTGCTCGGAAGCCCACCCTCTCGCGGGTGGTGTTGGGCTGGGGCTCCGGCACAGGGACAGAGGTGGTGGGCAGCAGACAAGCTCCTTTTCTGAATTTGAGGTGGGTGAATTGTTGCCAATGACTCCTTAAATGGAGAAAACGAACCCAGCAAGAGCTTGAAATACCTGTCAAAAATGTCACCTCTGTTTGTGACTTGGGAACAGAGGGAAAGGGGAGCTGGCCGTGCTGGGAGCTGGGAAGCCTGAGCTCCAGTTCTGCCCTTGCTGCCAGGCAGCGATCCGAGCACCTCTGCGTGCTGCTGTCCCCTGCACCAAAGGGGTGACAGGTACCTGCCACCTCAAAGTAGCTTCTGATTCATAGATGAAAGTCGCTGAAACTACATTTTAGGCGGAGTTACACTTGTTTTGAGGGCAGCTCCTGTGCCATGCAACAACAGTTCTGGGTTTGTGTTACAACAAAAGCCCAATCTGTTTGCAAGCTTATAAAGCAGAGAGGAACTCCTAGAGTGGTAGTGTGTGTTTGGGGGGGATGTTACTACTGAGGTGCCTAAATTCCCTGACTGAGCATGAAAATCCTATATAAGGCCACGAGACCCATGTATGTGGGGGCTGAAAAGCCCAGGGTGGCTCGAGGCTGGGAATAACACGAGCCCCCAGTGCTGGACTGGGAGGAGGGCGTGGGGCTCCCATCCCTTTGCTGTAAGGCAACTGGAAGAAAACTCAACATCCTCACAGGCTGTTTCTAGTGTCAAATTGGTCCCTATTTCATTTCAGAGCTGCTATTTTTTTCCCAGCCATCCCCCACGAATGTGTGTGATTTTGCTTGTGGACAATGGGAATGAGACAAGTAGGTTTGTTGGCCAAAGGAGAATTGTGCATAGAAGAAACATCAGGTTGTCCCCAGCCAAATCCTAGTAGCCACATTTTGAACTGTCTCTTGTGTAGGCAAGGAGTGTGTGGTCACTTATGTATATCCAGCCTAACAGCACCTGGATGCTCCTGGCACATCTTCAGTGCAGAGAGTCCAGATCTCATTGTCCCCAGTCCGTGGAGAAGGGGAGGCACTGCCAGAAGGTGAAATGTGTTAAATGGGCTCAGCTGCCTGGTCCTGTGCCCACGTGTACCTCATCTGTGCCCAGTGCCACCAACTGTCTGCATTTTGTAAGACAACTGCTTGCAGTGCTGGGGAAAGCTGGTGACTTGTCCCTGCACGGGCTGCTACCTGCCAACCCTCGACTACATTCCATGGGAGGGGAAACGCTCGGGATGAGGAATCTGTGTGCTCAGATTTATCCCCCAGGAAGGTGTCTGTAACATCGGTCTACAGGGTCTGGAGAGCAAGAGGTCGCTCCTCTCCCCTTTCTGCTTCACTTTCAGTATGAGTGATGATCGAGGTGGCAGTGAGGATGCAGTGCTGGCACTAAAGATGCAGTGCTGCTGCTGCAGAGCTCCCATCTCCTCTGCCAGTCTCTCCCATGCTTGGTGTGTGTAACCAGAGAGGTCTTTCAGGGTTGGGGACAAAAGCTCCCCAGCATCAAGGGCAAAAGAAATAAAGGAGGGAACTTAGGGCAGTTGGGAGGAATCTGTTTTCCCCCACTCCCTAGATTTCTGAAGTTTCTCCCAAAGGGAGATTGAAAATGCATGTATTTTTTCCTCTTCGTATTTTAATTGTGTATTCTAATATGAAACTGCAATATGGGCGCTTATTAAAGTGGCCTTCTACTACCAGAGTCGCTGTGTTTGATAGAAACCCCAGAAAATCCCCTGAGCCGCAACGTGGGAATCCAATTCTTTTCAGTTGATGAGACTGTAAACACATTTCCTTGGATTTGCAAGAACCATAGCAAGAGTTTCAATCATATGAATAAAGCAAAAGAATATCTGATGGGGAATATTCCTGCTTTGCATATTCAAAACTTGCAGCTTTATTCTTAGGCAGCATCTTTTCAAAGGAAGGGACTGTAAGAGGCAAAGAAGCATTGCCCAGGGGATTTAGGCAAAGATCCTCCAAAATTAGCACAGTGGGGGGGTATTTTCTGTCAAATTTAAATCATCCAAGTTTGAGACCTAAATTTGTAGCCCAGGGATCTGTTGTAGCCATTAGCATCTCTACAGGCATCTCTTGCTCCCAGTTCAGTGCCCGGTGATGCTGGGGAACTTAAAAATCGACCCTAAAAGAGCTTCGAGTTATGGTGAATGTCTGTGCAGTGCCAGGCTCTTGAGGGTGACCGTGAAGATAACTGTCCCGTTCATCTGGAGTGGAGCTGAACCCCCAAATTCTAGTACTTCCCATTTCCCTGAAGCATTTCCTTCCCCTGGAAATCTGCCCTGGCCCCTTCGGTAGGAAGAGAGGTACAAAGGCAGAGATAATCTGACCCGTGGTGTTTGCTAGATTGAATGAGAAATCCCTTAATACTAGATACCTGATACTTTTATTTTTTTCCTCTCTTTGTGCCTTAAAAACAATTGGCAGCAGCTGACTCTAGAATGAATCCTGTTTTGGTGAAAAGGTTCTTACATTTCCAAGCTAATTTTCCTGTCTCTTGTGTTTAAGCTTCTTCACCAGCTGGCCTACAGAGTCCCTGTGCGGCTGGCTGAAAAATGTGGCTTGTTAACTTCCCTTCTCCGTGCCTTTCGGGAATGCTTTTTAAAAGCAAAACAACTATTTTCCAGACTTTTAACAATTTTCTTGGTCAAAGTGTATTCCAAAAAATGAAGCTCTTGTCTCAATTTTTAGAAGTTTCTGAAAACAAATACTAATACAGCTTTTAATTTATCTGCATATTGAAATCTTCATGCAGTTTGCCAAAAAGACAAAACATTTCCCTTTCCAGTACTGTTGCTAAGTTTTGAGAAGAGTTGTATTTATTCCATGAAGACAATGAGCTTGAGGAGCAGAGAACAGCGTGAGGAAGTCTTGCTGCTGGTGTGATAACTCCTTTCCAGCCCAAGCCAGTCTTATATCTCGGTTTGGCACTGAAATGATGACTTCAAGGACTGTTGGTATCTCTTCCCCAGCCCTTTGGTGTACAGACTCGTTAATGTGCAAGAAATTGTATGTATGCAAATAGGCGGGTGATAAGCAGCCGGCTGGCCCGCCGTTGATCCCCTGGCATTTTGGCTTCTTCCCACTTCCACCAGCTCTGCCCATGCCACTTTTCTAGAATCCGCTTGATCGGAGCATCTTACAAAGCCTCAAATGGAAGATAGTAGCATTTCTGATCTCATTTTCCAGTATTTCAGCTGTGCCATAATCTATTTACCACACAATTTGTGTCACTTTGATAAGCGGCTGCTTCAAGACTGCATTTATTAAAATCAAGAGCAGGGAGAGCTTTCAAGTCTCTCAAGTGTTGTAATAAATGTTTGAAATTAGTCATTACAGTGTTTGCCATGGTTCATATCATAGACTCTATCTAAATGACAAATGATCACAGCCTGGACATGCAGGGGGCTTTTTGGTGGTGTGTTAGCAGCAGGATGGGGATGATGCTGGGGTAGCCCAACCCCAAACAGCAGGAGTCGGAGCAGGGGTGGGACGGGAGGAGGGCAGAAGAGGGAAGGTTTCAGTGGGAAACCCTACCCGAGTCTCAGAGCAATGGCTTTGAGCACAGAAGTGCTGGCTCAGCTCTTACTTTCCTGGCTAAAAATGAAATAAATCTGAAAAAGAGCCCAAAGAAGAAGCGGTGTACATTTTGCAACACAGAGCGGTTGGTTCTGAGACTGGGTCATGCGGAGTTTGGCTCTTCCCCCATCAAACAGCTCCAGTCTGGGAAATTCACCTTGTTGCTCTGTTACAGGTCCCTTCTTAATGTGTGCTGGCCTGCCCAGGGGTTTGTGCTGATGTGGTCATTTCAGAAAAAAAAGAAACCAACCCAAAAATCAAACAAAAAAAAAAAATCTTTTGCTAAATACAGTTATATGCATGTGTACGTATATATTCACATATACATACACACAGACGTATTAAACATACAGCATAGAAAAGAGACAATTATTAAGACAAATATTCTGTCTCTATTCATTTTGTTCTTCATTTTCCCATCAGGAATGTAATAGCTAAATTTATAGTGTTGAGTCTGGGCTATAAATTCCATTATTTTCAGTGACTATATCAATTACATCCCTTGAAAGGGACCCCAAGGCAAGGGAAGAAAATTGGAGACAAAATCTTCAGAAGGGAGGATGCAGGAGGTGGAGGAGAAAAGCATCCCCTGCCTTTTTTTTTTTTCTTACTCATTACCAATACCAGCACCTTACTCCTCCATAAAAGTCTGCTTAGTTTCTGGGTGATCAGCTGGCATCCACCCCGGCACACAGTGCAACTGAGATCACAAGTGTGCCTCTGCAGAAATAATTGCGGCACTACAAACACAGGTGCTGACTTGAAAGGGGAGCAGGAAATGGTCTTGTCTGAATATAAATGGTATTTATTTTGGAAAAAAAAAATAAATTATTGGAAAAGAAAACAATGTACCTTTTCTGAAAAGAAACTGAAATGAGTAAACTAGTTATCTCCTGTCCTTGAGCTGAAAATTATATTTTTTTTTCTTTCAAAAGGCCTTTTGCACTCAGACAAGCTGAAGTAAGGGAAAGCATAGGATCCAAGAGTAGTGTGCTAAGATGAGAAGATGTTTCTCTGGCAATTCCTGCAAGTTTTTAAAGGATTTTATAATTTCTCTTTCTCTCATAGTGCAAATGATTGAGTCCCACTGGCTGCAGGAGGCTGAGTGCTCTCCGTTTGCATGTAGCTGTTGAGGATGCTTCGCTTACTACAGGACTGGGCTTTGAGATCCCAGTGCCTTGCTCTCTGGGTTGCAGAACCAGGCTGTGAAAGGCAGATGAGATGGTAAGGGAATGCTAAAGTGGGAGCATGTTCTTCTTAATATGAAGGCAAAGGAGCCCATGGCTTGTGCTGAAGAGCTGGATGGCACTGCACATCCCACATGGTTTCAAAGCTCTGTCCCAGGTGTGTGCCAAACTCTAACTCCTTAATGTTTCAGGAAAAAAATCTTGTTAATATTTCCAAATGGCACAGGCTGCTGGGCTGCCCTGTAACTGCCCAGGAGATGTGCCTGGAGATCCCAGCTGCATAAGTATTTCAGGTTGGTTCAGCACTGGAGCTGTATTTATCTTTGTGGTCGTGTGATGGTGTGTAGCATCTCCTGTTAGCTGAATAGCTCCTCTTCATCCCTCAAAGGTTTACGCCCGTGGTATGTTTATAAGCAGTAGTAGTTTCTTCTGTCCATAGACTTAACTTTAATTGGCTGTAACTTCAGTGTTTTAAACTCCCCTTGTAGGGTGGCCTTTCTGCTCCCCACAGCACCTTTGTAGCCTGCGCCTCTTCCAGTTGAAGGCCAGCGGTGCCAGATGTCCCTGCCTCTACTGGCAGTGACATGCCTGATGCCTCCAGGCGTCACATCGGCTTTCCCAGTGGTGGAATTCCCAGTTAGCACCAGAAAGTCTTCAGTGCATCATCTCTGGGTCTGGTCTCAACCCTGGGAGAGGGGAGGATGAGTGGCAGGAGGTGTGTTTCTCGGACATAGGAGGCTCAAGACAGGGTAGCACAGCTTTGAGCTGGGATGGGTGCAGGCAGTGAGGGGAAGGAACCTTTACCAAAGTGTGAGCTGAGATCAAGGAGAGCATTGCTTGCAACCACAACCCATCAAATCCTGCGCAGGATCCTCCAGGCAGCAGGACTGGAGCTCGTCTGTTCTGCTGAGAGACCTTGAGCCAGCCCAGACCCCAGCCCCAAGCTCTCCCTGCCTGTCCTGTGCCTGCTCCAGCTTTCTGCTGCCTGGCACCTGCCCCTCTGCACCTTTCCTTGGCAGGTGTTTGTTTTTCTGTGGTCCATATCCCCAAAAACACTGAACAAACTGAGTTAGCTGGGACCTCTGTCAAGAATCTCCTTCCTCCCAATGTTGTGCCCTTCAGCTTCCGTTGAGACTTTCCCCCATGTCACAGCTTTTACTAAATCCTGCCTTCTCAGGCTTAGCTAGTGACAAATGCTCTGTGGAAATCTGGATGGAACCTGCTGCATCTCATTTGCCTAGAAAATCTTTCAAGGAAAGACAGCAGGCTTAAAAAGAGATGGGGGGGCATGGTATGTTGTCCTTGTGATAAATATTGAACTTAATGAAGATTGCTGATGGACAGCACTGTGTGCTGGAGCCCTTTGTTTCCCCTGTATAAGATGGATGGTGGTATCCAGTATTTCCTCCATGTTTCTGTCTTGTAGAATTGTCCACCCTGTCGTTCAGCCCTCCCCACCTGAGCAGAAGCTGCTAATTTGTGCCAATTGCAATTTCACACCTCCCCCATTCCTACTTTGAGAGAGTTGGTCTTGTGTTTGTGTTTTTTTTTAAATATAGACATTAGTTTATAATTAAAGGGTATTGTATTGCAAGCATTGGAGCCTTACCTCCATAAATACATTTTTTTTTTCCCTACTTGCTGGGAAGGCTTTAAAAAACAACCTCTGGAAATTCATGCAGATGATATTTAGACATGCAGATATGCACTCCTGTTTTGCATGAATGTTTGACCTTGGGCAGAGCTGTTCAATGCAGGATGGATGTGTTGTGGCTGCATTTAATCATCTGAAGCAGAGATGAAGCCTTGAAAAACCACATAGACCCAATTCCCAATTCCCAGCCTCTGGATGGTAATGAACTTCTGAGAAATAGCTAATCAATAAATTGAACAAAAGACTCAGGCAGCTAAACCACTTTGTCAAGGCCTTAATTACAATTGCAGAAATAAATCGGGAGGGGGGTGGCGGTTGGGAGCCTTTGCCAGACAAAACTAACCCTTTACTCTCCCGAGCTAACCCTTTGCACACCGAGCAGCCTGTCTTTGCGGGAACGCCGTGTCTTTGCACACCCACCCACGGGGGTCTCTGGGTGGGCAAATGACCCACAAGGGGCTGCTGCCTTGAGCCATGGTGTGACAGTTTGGGCTGTCCCTGTCCTCTGAAGCTACTGGAGGAGCTGGAGTGAGGTTGTACTTAGCAAGAGGGAGCTTTGGGAACTTTCCACGGGGAAGATGTGGATGGTCCGTAGCAGTGGGCCATGCCAGGGCAAGCCGGGCTATTTCCCTTGGAGAGAAAGCTGAAGAATTAGCACCAGATGCAGCCAGAAGGATAAGGAAGGACATCTGAGGACAGACACAGGAGATGGGAGCCAGGCCAGTAGCCCGTCTTACCCTCGCATCCCTCAGGCAGGTTTCCCAGTAGTCCCAGCCCTTGCCAGCAGCAGAAGGGATGGAGCCAGGGAAGCTGGCGTGGAGGCTGTCGGCTAAACCCTGGGAGGCTTGCTTGTTCTTGGCACAGTTATAGCAGCAGGCACTTCACGTGCTTGTCTCCTGGCAGCACGTGCTGGAAAACAAAGGGATATATCCTTGAGGATTGTCTCATAGATGTGGTTTTGCCTTAAGGACTATTACAGAATAACAATGTGCCCAGGTTGACGCAGGCGTGCCGAGTGTGGATCGCGTGCAAGAGGGTGGATATGTGTGCCAGAGGCTAGAAGGGCACTTGGAATGAGGAAAAACAAAGATTTTGAGGGGCTTTGGACGTTTTGAGGGGGTGCCCTGTGGGCCAGGTACAATGCTGCTGAATCCCTTGTCCTTTGGGGATCCAGAGAAGTGGTGATGCCTTACAGGAGTGCATCCTTGGGTGCGTAAAGTATTTAAAACTGGACGGAACAGACCATGAGACAGATTTAAACCCTCAGTCAGGTGCAAGAGCTGGGTTGTGTTCCATGGTGCCTGGGGGGGACACGGTACTGGGACAGTGGCTGTGCCGTGCAGCAGCTCTGGGACCCACACCAGTACGGGCGATGGATGGCAGCAGCGTGGGCTGCAGGTATTGACTGTCCAGGAGGCAGTTACCCTCCAAAGCAGGGTAAGGACAGTCTGTTTTCCTGGTGGTAAGCTTGTGCTTAGCTGCAGCAGTGAGCAATCCGGTTGGGTATGCGTACCCCTGAAATTGTAAGAGATCTATATGGCTGGGGGAAACATGAATTAACGATCGTCTCGGAACCCTCCCTCCAAACCCTAACCCCAGAGTCTGCAAAAGAACAACCCCCAGGTGCCACAAGCTTCCCAGCAGCCAGGGGACATCTCATGTTGTCCAACTCCCAACAGGTTTCAGTGCTGTGCTGGCTCGGGGCTCACGGCAGCAGTCAGTGCCCCTGCTGTCCTGCCAGCCTGGCTCCTGTCCATGCCTTTCTCACGGAGCCGGGAATTGCTCCGTAACGAGGCAGCAGCCGCTGCTGGTGACATGAAACTGCTGGGAGTAAGATAGCTTTCTGTGAGCTGCTCTGCCTTTGTGCCCAGGTTCTTGTTTCAGGAGGAGATAAATCTCCATCTCGACACAGCGACGATGCTCACAGAGCAGTCCCCAGGACGCGAGTGAGTTGCTGCTGTCGGCACTGTGTTTACTGCACAGATAAAATATTTACAGCTTCATCTTTGGTGTGAGATGTGACTCTCCCAGTCCTCATGAAGGTCACTGGAAAGTCAGTAAAATTTATTGATGGTTTATAGCACTTTTGAGCCGGAAAGCAAGGTTACGGTGTTACATACTTACACATGGCAGGCAGGGAGGACTAGAGAGAGGAGAGGGAAAGGACAGCAGCTGGGTGCACATTGTTGGCACGGTCCCCCAAAGCTGTGTGTTATTTTTAATTAAATTATAAGCTCTAAATAGCAGAGCATGTGCAGGGCTCCTAACAGGCTGCAGCCCCACATCTCCCTAGTTGGGTGAATGAGACGTTTGCTGTGCTGACGCTTATTCCTTCAGAGGGAGCTGGGGGTTTGGTTTATGTTTATGACTCTGTGTGCACTGATGGTTGTGTGGGGAAGTCGTATTCTGCCTTGGAAAGAGCAGTCGCTCCATGCCTGCCTCTCGCTTCTCATTAATTGTGATTTCTGTCAATAGCCTAGAATTAAGATTGCATTGTACTAGGCGTGATAGGAATACTTAGCACAAAGGTGGCTTCTGCCTTGGGGAACTGGACACACAGGGACCTTTCCCAGCAGGGCTGAGGGCAGCTGGGGGAGTCCTGAGGTCTCTGGTGTCTCTGCAGCCCCCTGTGGGCAGGGTGGGCTGTGCTGAGACCCTCTGAAACAGCCTCTCTCCAGGTATCTTCTCTCTGGGCTGATCCTGCACACCAGGAACTCTCTCCTGCTTTATTCTTCTCTTGCTCTGAAAAGATAGGAGCAGATGGATGGATGTCTATGACTCCCTTAGTACAGACCTGCACATGTAAAGGGCAAGGAGACACCAAGGTGGCTTTTGGAAACCTCTGAGCAGGTCTGCCTTCCAGGACCCCATGAAAATGACTTGTCAGCACACGCAAAATCCAACACCAGCTCCAGATGTCACATGCCAGCCCACAGAAAATGGGTTTAGTGTGTCTGTCTGCAGAAACGGGGTTCGGATTTGTTTTGCACGCATTGCATTGCCATTGGGTGTCTCCTCTCCTACCCCACCCACCCATGGGAGGGTGAAACACTCCTGTGCTCTCCTTTTCAAATAAGCAGAGAGGGATCAGTGATGCTTGCCGTTGTCAAAAGCTCAGTGTGGGAGAGGACATGCACAACTCTGCTGAAACAGAGCAGATCCCTGCTTTGGTTGGTTTTGCAAAATGATTTACATTTCAATAAATCACAATAAAAACTTGGTATTTGGTACCTCTTCTCATCAGGCTGTTTGAGACACCAGCAGCAAGCAGAGGAGAATTCCTTGAATCGCAGGAATAAACTCACAGGTCGCTCCAGTAGAGCAGATGTTGGCCAGGCGGGTTTGCAGGTCAGGGCAGAGCAGCTAAGGAGAGCCACAGACACAGAAACTTGCCTTTTTCTAAGCAAAACAGCCCGTGTTCTAATGCAAAGCCTCCAGACGCTCCAGTAATTTGGTTGCACAGTGGTGGCTCTGGAGCATGCCACAGCCGTTCTCCTCTGAGGACTCTGAACTGTTTATTTTTGAACCATGACTGTTCAGTTGACAAGGAAGGCTGGAAGTCAGATAAATGAGAAATACAGGGAGAAGCTGGGAATTAAGTGCTGCCTGTTTCTATCAGCTCCCCCGTCCTGTTTAAAGCCTGATAATAGAAAGGCTTCTCTGATGTTATTACTGAGAAGGTTTGAGCCTAAGCATGTCATAAAACGCCCCCAGCTCGGCGGTTAATAACACCCATATGTACCGCAGTGGGCTGTAGGAAAGTTAAGGCTGGCCCCGAGTTCCCACAGGGACGTGAGCATCATACTGCAAATTCCCTCTGTCGCTTTTTCTGACCTCACCCTAAAGAATGATCTGTTGGAAACCAAAGGCGTCTGTCTGATCTGCTACCAGGGAAAGGAAATCTTGAGAACATTTGACAAAGAACGCAGAGTTGAAATTAAATATCGTAATGATATAAAACAGTAAGCAGATCTGCTTGACAGCCTTGACAGCTATTTGTTATAGAAAACAGCGTTTATGATGTCAGTCCTATAAGGGAATGTGTTTGAATTAAAATAATTACAGCAGATAGTACAACAAAGACTCCCTGTAGTCAATCATCCTTCACAAATATGTGGCACAAAATCTTCCCAATGAGTGAAGGAAGCGTAGGGACTAGAGCCTGGCAAATAAATACCAATAGGAAGCTGCGCCGCAAAGTCAAGCAGCTGCATTCAATCACAAAATATCCTTCTCTTCGCAACCCTCGGTGAGACAAATGAGGATTTTTTTTTTTTTAATATATATGGATTTTCCCTTTCAGCTGTCACCTGCTTCCAGAAAGGGAATTGAAAGTTTTTCTGGAAGGGATGCAGAGACTCTTTCTGGTTTTGAGTTATTTCTTGTGTTGCTCCTCTCCCTGTCTCCACTGCCGTTGCCTAGATCCAGATTTTCAAGGAGATCACGTTGGTGAGCTTTCTGCTAAAAAAAATACCTGCAAAATATCTTGTCCACAGTATCTGCACTCTGTGCGTGTCGGGCAGGTCTGGTAAGAACAAGCTGTCATTAAGGCTGTCTAATAGCTCCCTGTTTCCGTGTAAAATCTTGGGCTGCAGTTGTACAGTTTCTACTTCAGCTCTCAGCAGGTGTATGGATTTGGTTTAGTCTTGGGCAAAATGGTTCAACTACCTTTTAGGAGACTTGGGGGTGGGAGGGGGGAATCTTTGCTGTACCCATTAAAAAAAAAAAAAAAAAAAAAAAAAAAAAAGGCACAATGCTGTTATGTCCAATGTCTCAAAAAAAATTCCTTGTCTGTCCGCATCACACAGCAGAGCCTCGAGCCTTGCAGTCCCAGGAGGGGTGACCCTTCTGCTTGGGGTGCACTCTTATTCTCCCCTAAGAACCCCTCCGGTAATTGCAGGTTTTGTAGTTTACAAATAATGTATTTTGCAAACTAAGCAGAGAAATACTAGCACTGAACAGCTGAAATCAGTGATTTTGTCCTTGCCAAGCACGCTTGAGCTTGGTGTCATATTTTTAACATAGTTTTGGGCTGTTCTGAGTAGTCATGAGTGTGTACATGCTCCTGAAAGTAACCCATCAGTGGCTTTTTTTGCTGATTAGTTGAGTCTAGTTTTATTAGAAACCCTATATTTTTACCTTTCCAACTTTTGGTTTATGTTGCATGTAAATTGCTTTGCAAGTTGTATAAAATGAGGCAGGAGTGGAACTTTTTTCCTGGAAATTTCAAGTGTTTTGCAAGTTTGCAACACTGGCACGTTTGTCAGCACTTCGGAGCTCTTGCAGAAAAGCAATTACTAGCATTTCTTTCTCTCCTCTTTTGCTGGCTCTGGGTCAGCCCTTCCCACCAGTGTATTCATTGCAAATACGTGCTCTTGGCTGCCCAGCTGGTGTTTTCACAGGTGCGTAGTGCCAGAGCGCAGAGTCGCTGAGAAAAACCCGATAGAGTCCCAATGAAAGGAGCAGAGATAACATTGCATTGTCCTTCTGCATCCCACGCTGTTCCCGTTCTTCCCACGAAAAGCTGTCCCTACCTCTCTTACTCTGCCTGTCTCATGCCAAATATTCTCTTTATAGCTTAATCCTGCTGTGGAGGTTGGATAAATGAAAAGAGATCACCAGGAGAGAAAAAAAATAAAAATAAAAAGGAATTGGTAGCGCTGAGATAGAGGAGAAGTCCTTCTGTGTGTTAGGCTGGAGTGGAGGGGACAGTCTGCCTTTGCCTGCCCGAGGCGTGTTTTGTGTCTGGGTGTTATGATGGGTTGAACTCTCGAGCCTCAGCATCTCTGGACAGAGGCAATGGGTATTATTCCTGGCCTCAGGCTAAAAGCAAGCCTGGAAAAAGTGATTCAGGAGGTCACTGCAGCCATCTGTCCACGCCATGTGTCTGGAGGTCCTGGTCCCAGCAAAGCTGAGTGCTCCTGTCCTTGTCTGCTCTGTCCTACAGTGGGGGTTGTGTCAGGATCATCCCAGCCACCAGGAAATTCCTACAGTGCGAATTTATTGCCCTGGCCTCTGCAGCCTCCTGTGGCAGCATTTTCCAAAACTTATTACGTGCCAAGGGCTGAGGTGTTTCGTTATTCAAGAGGAAGGAGCCTGTCCCTCTTTCAGCCCAGAATTTGCATGTGTGACACCTGCAAGAGGGAGTTTTATTTAATCCCCTGGAAGCTGCGAGGGTAGGAAATCTGCATACCATTGCGGCTATGCAATAACCAGCAAACAGCTCGGTAATCGAGAAAGCTGTTCCGCCTGGCTTCACATTTCTTGGCTCCAAATAGTTCCAGTGAAACCCTTGATGCTATTTGAACACTGGGTGAGTTGAGATTTTTTTTTTTCTTGGTGTGTAGTTTAATTACAGTGAGGCTGTGCACCAACTCTCCATTAATAATACAGTGAATTTCAGCAGTAGATTAAATTTCTCTAAAGTAGTAAATTGCAGGGGAAAGTGGAGGAAAGTCATGGTTGAGGAAAATAAGTACTTTATAGATCCTTTATTAGATAGAAGCCCGTGGCATCAGGCAGACGGGTTCTTACAAACACACACATATGAGAAAAACAGGGACTGCATCAATCAGCTTATCAAAATCACTTAAAAGAAATGGACTGCTGCTGAACGTGGGGAGTGCAATAAAACATCAGCGTAATGCTGGACGTATATTAACTGGCACAGGGAGATTATGACATGTCCATTACTGAGCTTCCTCTTCCTGCTGGCTGCAGAGAGGTCCAGATTCCTGCATAATGTGTTCCTCAACCTCCCCCCCTCCAATTTATTTTATTACCCTTGTTATAAGCAGGCAGGCGATGAAATGACAGAGGCAGAACAGCCACACGAGAGCTGCTGAGTCTGCCCTGAACAGCAAATGTACTTCATAAGGGCTATGTAAATAGCACGCTAATCTCGCGCCATCAGAGAACACAAAAGATATGAGAAGTGGGTGAAAGCCCTGTGCAAGCACTTCTCCTCTCCCACTGGTCCCCTTCCCACGGCACCTTCCCCCCCTTCCCAGCACTGCTGTGCCTTCACGGGGCCAGTCCTGCCCCGCCGCTGGCTCTGGGCTCGGGTTGGCCTTGGTTTGGCCAACGGTTCATACCTGAGCGAGTATTCATGGACGTGATGGCAACCTCTAGCTTGGGCAGGTGAAGGTTTTCCTTGCAAGCCGTGGGGTCTCAGCGCATTAAAGCTCAGGCTAAGGTTAGAAGAGCACAGCGTGACGTGTGTGCAGAGCCAGAGGGGATGGAGAGCCCAGATGCCCAGGGATGGGTGAGGAGCTTGGGCGTTTAGCTCTGGCTCATCACCCTGGTTTTACCTGGAGGTACCAGTGCTTCATGTATGAATAACACAGACTTTAAAATGCCACTTAGCAACTCTAGCCATTTATGCAGATATTAAAATAGGCGACAGTTTGCCTTACTGTACTAAGTGGGCTGTGCCAAGAGGGATGTAGGGACACAGCTCCGGAGGGCGTTGGATGGGCAGACACACGCGTGCTGGATAGATGAAATACCAGAGCAGAGGGGTGGGGGGTGTATATATGAGTATATGGCACCAGAAAACCATTTTTAAAGCCACTTTTTGGCCCCAGCAACTGCACTTAAAATCAAATGAGAGATGAAGGAATTTTTCAACCCAAACCATAAGAGACCCTGGGGGGGACATGGGATTATGGACACTTATAACTAATGCAAAATAAACAAGGTAAAATTATATGTAATTACTCCTAAAGTCATTTGCTTGTTTCAGTAATTGACCTGTGCATTCTTTAATCTTTAATGCTCCTTTAAAATTCAGCCTCAGGGACTCATAACATTTATTGACGTTTGTCATGGTTAAGGCTCTGGAGGAACTGGGCTTTATTAGAAGTCTTCAAAGAAATAACAATTTAGGGATAAGCAGCATTAATATTTTTTACACAACATCATCTGCTTAGAAGGCTTTACTAGATTTCCTTCTGACTTATAAAAAGCAAGCGATGGAAAAAATGGGCAGTGCTGGGAGTGGCTCTGCCAGTAGGAACTTGCTGCTGCTACTTCAGTGAATTTTTCTTAATAAGTTAAAAAAAATGTGAGGTTATGTTTAAAAAAAAAAATAAAAAAGGCTGATGCAGGAGACCCTGATGTGTCCGTTCATGGTAGCAAGAGAGTTTTGTCCCAGGTTGGGCAGAGGGGGTATCAGCAGGGCAATTGAGGCAACTGTTCCCTCTGCCACAGACTTGCTGTGTGACCTTGTCACATGTCACCAGCCCATGCTGACATTTTCCTTCTGCAGAAATGCTGTCCTCCTTTTCCTGTCAGTGGGGGTGAGGTTCATAAACCAGCTTCAGATGTTATGGATCCTCCAGACCAGAGGCACTGCACGTGTCTGAGTGCCCACCAGAGCTGGTGGGAATTTTTTGCTGTTATTTCCCACTCAAGTTTGGCCACTGGAGAACTTTGTGCCAAAGCCACCAACCAGTCGGGGAGTCCAGGCAATGCGCAGCCTGACTGTTCATACTGCTGTTATCCTTTTGGAAACCTCTTCATTTTGC